>JAYMFT010316563.1:0-10053 GCA_038088735.1 Panulirus argus | reverse complement strand
TATATATATATATATATATATATATATATATATATATATATATATATATAGCGTTGATAAGAGGGCTTTGATCAGAGCATTCATTTGTCCGTGCCGTCTCAGCTAACATAAAAAGAAAACACTTTAGCTCTCTGCTCTCCCCACCAAGTTCCTCTTATTCAACCCCCAGCGTTCTATATCCACTCTGTCAACCCTGAAATCTCTTCTTCCTTCCTTCCTCCACCTCCACCCAGATACACCGACTCCCCTCTCCCCCCACCAGGCTCTCACCACCATTAACAACTCCGTCCCCATTCTCAGAATCACCACTCACTCCGCCCCGTCTCACAACCACCGCTGACCTCTCCCACAACCGCCAATCACTTCCCTTCAGATCTTCTATAGTTATAAAATAAACCGTCCTCCCCTCCCCCTAACCCACCCCCCTCTTCCCCTGATGAATAAAGTGACAATCCGGCCGACGATCAATCATCATCAAGCGCTTGTTATGGCTGCAAGCAACGAGGAGATTGGGCTGTAAATCACCTGCCTGCGGCCGGGTCGGACGTCGTTAGCACTTGACGATCCATTCGCCTGTCTAGTTCCTACCCCCACAAGAGGTGCTCAGATCACCCGGAATGTACAATGATTACTCTCAGGTGCGTGTGAGAGTTACTCACAATCGTCAGAGTTACTCACGATATATCTAGACTCATAATCCTAATCCTGGCACACACGAGCTTATTACCGGGTCAACCACAGGACCGGCTAATACAGTAGCCGGTCACTTAGTGAAGGCTAAACGAAGCTGCACCGACTGGATCCTTTTACTTCTAAGCACCCTCAGAAAATTTCCTCTTCTCTCTAAACTCCAACAAAAACTTAACCCGTCCTGTAAAATGACTAAGAATCTTTTACCCGCTCCCTCTATGGCCGGCCGTAACAACTTCCGGACCCCTTAATGTGTGGAAAAAAGAGAGGGCACAAATGAGCTGGAGTCTTGAATACTGAGTAAACGCGAGAGCCTGAGGCACGGGCGCCACACGGATCCTGCACTAGTTGATCTCTGCCAAAGTTGGTCGTCAAAGGCAGGAAGACACTGGACGCCACACACCACACCAATCAGTCAAACGTCTTCCCCGCGTAACACACGCACAGCTATCACACACAGACAACTCAACGTAACGCGTGAACGACTATGCGTAAAGCGTGCACAACTAAGCGTAACACATGTACAACTTTGCGTAACACAAGTGCAAGTACATGCAACGCATGTGTAACTGCGTCTATCACCAGAGGACATCACCGTATGCAATTTAACAGACTTGACTCAACCTCTCAAACATAACACCTAAACTGGTTGTTAGCAAGATCTATAGACGTTTCCAGTAACTACAACGTTATCCACCCTCACCCCATGAACTAAATGGGGGGGGGGGGAAGGGATGGAGGAAGAGGGATACGAATAACCACAAATTCTATTCTATTATCATTAAGCAGACACATAATTCCCCACTTCCAGGACGCTGTCCCATGCTGAAGATGTGTTCTAAATGAACAAAGTCCTTCTGGAAAACTAGAGTATTGAATGTATCCAATAACAAAGGGAAAACAAGCGTTTGATGGTAGCGAGGGAACAGCTTGCAATTCCAGACATCATTTCAACAAAAGGGATTTCACACGACTATAACTTTTCCAAGAAGATTATCACTACGAAAGTCTTAATGCTTAAAGAAGAATCTTTTATTTCGTTACGTTCTATACATCCGCGCTGGTAGGACTAAGTGCCCCTCCATCCACTAACAAACCATTCAGGGATGCATATAGTTATTGACGCTTCTTTCGAACATTTTTCACATTACATAAACACACTCTCACAGTGCCACATGGCAAGTACGGCTGACCTAATACTTAAACATTAACCCGATCTCTGTATGGCTGACAGAACCATGAACCATATTCATAAACTGACATGGCAGTATACGCATATCTAAAGTGCCCGACAAAGACAGTAACCCAATATCTGACTGGCTCAGATAAAAAGGAGGAAGATCGCTGATGAGCTGCTTCAGACGGCTGACAGGCCCAAAGACAGGCTTTATTATCATTATTATTATCATTATTGTTATTATTTTCATTATCATACGTGCTATTGCTATATTTATCAGTTACGTTACTACCGTTCCTCGTTCGTCCAGCTAACCTGCTTAACGACAGTTTGCTATTTCAAACAACTTATCATTTCATGAACATTATTGTTTTCTCTGTAATGAGGATTATTGCTTTACCGCTTCAAGAGATGTCGAATGGTATAATGCACCGAACGGCTGAGGTTATCTGTACATCTTATTGTCTGGTGCCTCCCTAGCCTTATTCTCTACGAGGCATTCCTTACCCCATTATATCTAAGGTATTCCCCCTATTCTCTCTTGGGCATTTCCGCCTATTCTCTCTGGAACATTACCCCCTATTCTCTTAGGGACATTTCCCCCTATTCTCTCTACAGCATATCCCTCACCCTCCCGTTTTTTTGTGTGTCTATTGCTTTCCCCCAATTTTCAATCCGGTGCTTATTTTTGTACGGTGTCCTCCTCCCATCTGTGTAGTCACATCCCCTATCCTCTGACCCAATACAACCTAATCCTTTTCTCTACCGTCCCCAGCTACAACCTTCCTATCCTCTTCCTCCTCCCTCCTCCTCCACTCCTAACCTATTCCCTACCCACCACTGACTTCTCCACGCTGCTTATGTCTTGTCTTGCTCCTCCTACCTTTACTCCACCTCCGTCCCCTCACCTCCTCCCTCCCTTGGCCAGTCTCCTCCCAAGCAAGCAGGTCCACGACCAGTCGCCCGTCTGCAGCAATCAGGTCCACGGCCCTTCACCCTCAGCGAACAGTTCCTGGATTTGTCGCATTCCCCCCCCCCTTCCCTAGCAAGCAGGTGCAAGACCAGTACCCCTCCCAGCAAGTAGGTCTTACATCAGTCACCCTCCGCACTCCCCGCCACCAGGCAGATCCACGACCCGTCGTACGCCACCAATATGCAGGTCTGCGATCAGTCAACCCTTCCCCTACACAGCGGGTCCAAGATCCGTCCCCCCCCCCTACTCTCCACCGAACAAGAAGGTTCAACGACGCTCTGAAACAATCCTTACGGGGAAGGACTCAGACGACACATGAAAGTATTATCTCTAAAAACGCGCAGACTTCGTGGTTGTCAAAATAGTAAGTAAATTCAACAACACAGGATACGACAATTCCTTCACTGGAGAAAGAAATTAAATGACAAATAACGTCACGATGTTGCAAGGAGGAGATGAAATAGGAACATAGTCATTTTTCTTTTTTTTTTGTTATTTGCAGAGTTGCCGAACATCGGAATAAATTTACAATTGGATTCTATCAGTGCAAGGGCCATCAATACCTTTAAATCAAGGCTAGGCAAGTCCTTCAGTGATATCCATTATCAGCAAACAGGTCTGTTTCAAGATCAAAAAGATATCTAAATCTACAGTTGAGAGATTCAACCACGGCCCCTGCAGTCAGAGTAGGGAATTTTTCCGCCCACACTTTCCTATAAAATTTCTAAGGCAACATACTCTCTCCAAACTACAACGTGATCCTTCTCAGCCTTTCCCCCCCCCCCCCCCCCCCCCCCCCCCCCCCCCCCCCTCCTCCTTCTCCTCCTCCTCCTCCTCCTCTCCCCCCCCCCCGTCAGCTCTTGTGCCGGCAGGGAGTGGTGGATGGAGAGGAGCCTAAAGTTTTACTATCCTGTCTCTCACGCCAATAAGATTAGGACCTCAGAATCTGTCACTGTCCTCCAGCAGAATACCTCGTCATGGACCACCAAGTATCTTCTCATCTGTCCTTCCTGTGTGCCCAACAAGCAAGCCCACAATCCAAGAAACCCACTTCCCTCGTAATGATATCCATGAGTCGTTGTTCCCTGCAAGAACGTCCAAGAACCCATCGCCACTTTCCCTCCGTCAGTCAGCCCCCACCACATCAATCAGGTCTACAACTCGTCGCCTCCCCCACACCAGCAAGCAGGTCCACGACCCGTTTCCCCGTCCCCCAGACTAGCAAGCAGGCCCACGACCCGTTTCCCCCTCCCCCAGACTAGCAAGCAGGCTCACGACCCGTCTCCCCCTCCCCCAGACTAGCAAGCAGGTCCACGACCCGTCGCCCTATAATCTACAGCAATATACAGCCATTCTCAGGGCGGATAAAACTGTCGGAAGGTAAACTTACTTTTCTTTATAGATTTATTCTCGGCCTTCCACACACGGGGAATTACAGAGCCTGTGTGCTGTGTCTGTGGCTTTGGTCACGTCTGCGAGTCCCGTCTATGGCCTTGTGGTTGCGTCCTTATGTCTTCAGTTTGTGCGCGTGTTGCGTTTGTGTGTATATGTGCGTCCTGTAAATGTTCCTATCGCGCCTGTTTGTATACGTGCGCCTTGTAAGTGTTCTTGTGTCTGTGTATTTGTGCGCCTTGTAAGTGTTCTTCTTGAGTATGTGCGTATATGTGCGTCGTGAATACATCAATGTTGCGTCTTTGCGTATATGTACATCCTATATATGCTCTTTTTAAGTCTTTGTGTGTGCCGTGTTTCTTGTGTGTGCCTTTCTTGCGTCTGTGTATGTCTGCGTCTTGTCTGCGAGTCTGATTCGCGTCAGTGTAGATACCTGTCTTGTCTGTGGTATTCCTACGTCTTTCTGACGGTGTTCGTCATGTTTGTGGTCTGTTTATGTCTGTCTACACTTGAGGCACTGGAAGTGTGGTCATGTCGAGTCTGTTTTTAAGTGTGAGTCGTGTTTGCGGTCTTGCTGTTACTGTCCGCCTGCAGAGACCACATCTGTGGTTCTGATGCGTCTATGATCAGGTGGGCGTCGCGTCTGTGGTCTTGTTGGGTACGACTGTAGGTGGGTGTCGTCGAGTCTGTGGTCTTCTTTTGTATGTCTGTACGTGAGAGTCGCGTTTCTCTAGTTACATGAGCGTAGCGTTTTTCAGTCTTGTTGGGAAAGTCAGTGTGTGAGCATCGGGCCTGTAGTCTTTTCCCCGTCTGTGCGTCGAGTTTGCAGTCCTGTGTGTGTGTGTGTGTGTGTGTGTGTATGATTACTATTTGTGATTACTATGTGTGTGTTACGGGGAGAGAGTTTTACACTCGTGTTGCCCCGTCTCTTAACAATGTACATATAATTCTTGTCTTTACTACTATGTATGTACATATATACTCACCCCCAAGATTAGGTCAAGTGCCCATTTATCGATCAGCCCCGAGAAGAGGATGAACACCTAGGATGGGTGTAAGCCGACTGCCACTCCCAGGATTCGAACCCATAAGCGGATTCAAGCACACTCATGGTGTGTGTGTGTGTGTGTGTGTACAACTATCCTCAATCTTTATATGTTGAGCCTGGACACACTCACTGTGATAAATGCACAAGACTCCAGTTTATTCAATTTTCTCCTTTCATTACTGCTTGGGCTACGCTTTGGACCAGTCGACTCTAAGCTTAGAATAAACAGTCTATTCGCAGCATAATAACAGGTAAAAACTATGAAATCTGACACTGGTCGTAATACGCTCTGAAATTATTAGAAATAAAAGTAATAAGGCGCATCTAATGCAAAGGTATGAGGACTTAAGGTTGAGGTCATAATGCTATCCAAATGCATTATTTCTTCCGACAACATCATCTCTACCATGAGGAGAGACCATCAAAAGAAGCAGAACGGTCATACTACAAATAGAAATTACAGAGCAGCAACCTTTCCTCTGTATCAGTAACATAATGGCTATGAACCTTGGTGGAGAAAAGAAAAATAACTTTCAGTCCTTCCTACGAAGTTCTGTCGGATTTCAAGCTTGCTAACAGAGTCCAACTGAATTTTCATCGCCCTGATACAATCCTACGGAAGTTAACAGTTTCTTCACATGTGATGAAGGCGGGGTTGTCCACGGTGCAGGAGGCCCTAGAGTCCGACTGGCTAGTGCATATACCTCCAGTTGGGTCGTTCAGTTTGCCTCCTACCTGCATCCTCTCGCAGCGTAACCATCTGGACACCTGTCTTTCACAACCCGCAGTATCCTTACTTGACAAAGTTGAGTCGAAAGCGATCCGACTTATGAACTGTCCCAGACAGTGTTGGTTCTCTTTCCCTCTTCTATAGGTATTACTTTGGTTTTTGCTCCCGAGAGTTGGCTGATTGTGTGCCCCCCCAACTAGCTAGACCACGCAATACTCGGCAAGTTGCAGCGTCACATGATTATTGTGTGGCCATCGGCAACTCAAGGGTGGGCCGTTTTGATACCTGCTTCTTTCCCGACGCGTCAAAGCTTTGAAACTCTTTACCTTCCCATGTTTTTCCCAGTAGCTATGACTTGGCACATTTCAAAACACAGGTTTTTCACTTTCTCAAAAATTCGTAAATACTATCCCTTGTCTTTTCTTTTTCCGTGTCACAATTCTCTCTATATTTTAACTTTACGAATATTGTTAAATGTATAATTTTATTCCTGATATTTCATTCCAGTTCATATTTGTTTCAATATCTTCCTTACTAATGCCAATCATGTTCCCTCTAGATCATTTATTCTTCCAGCTCCTTCTCTCTCTATTCCCTCCTCCTTTACCCTCCCTCCGTTCTCCTTGTATCCACTCCTGTCCTCTCTATCTAGACTATCTTCCCTCCACCCCCTGCCCATTTGTATGTTCTCCCCCGCCCACACACCTCCCTGTACTCTCTTCAGCTAATGCATTCCTCTGGTGACCCACTAACACGAAAGCCTCATCCTGTCCATGTTAGTTGCATCGACCCCATTTAGTTTCCACGTTCTCCCATTCTTTAACAAACCCAGTTTTCCGCTGTCTTCCCTCACTTCCTCAACAATTCCTTCCCAATACTTCCGCCCTTCTGCTTTACTATCCTGCCTCCATCTAAATAGATAAGGAATGTAAGAGCTTATTTACTGTACACCAGTAAATATCCTCGACCGCACGTCTTCTCTCATCTGTCCTTTCTGCGCACTCCCATGTAGTACTTACCCAGGCCACTGACAATCTACAACATGTATTACCCTCAATCATATTCGCAAATTAGCCAAGCTACAATACATTCAACCCTGGCCAGTCTTGTTGTTGTACCCAGAGTGGTTCATACAGCTTCGATCTCCTCGGCCTCCGAGTAAGTCCAAAACATCAAAGACCACAGAAATGCAAACAGGCCTTTTTTTCCGCAACGCTAAATTCCTTTGGTCAAAGCCATAAGAAATGATGTTCTGTGACGCAAATAAAGGAGCCTATAAGTCTGCAAGTTACGAATAACAAAAGTAAGCCTCGTCAGGAAGAAACACAAAGCTGCAAACACCGGAGGAAAAAGCCATAACATAAAAACAAATTTACTATGAAGCGCCCAGCCCAATGACTCGGTCCCTACCCCGTTATAATCCCTTCCATCCCCATTTCTCCCACATTATACCCGCTCCCATCCCCACCACTCCCTTAAACACGCTCCCATCTCCAACACTTCTCCATTATACTCCCTTTCCTCCCCACCACTCCCACATAATAACCGCTTCTTCCCCACCACTCCTGCACTGTACTGTCTTTACAACATATACCCGTTCCGTTATCCAGACGAACGGTATAGTTGATATATATATATATATATATATATATATATATATATAAAACACCAGTAACAACACAGTATCCCTGATCAACTCCTGCAGCCCGGCACTAAGTCTTCCGTCACTCGTTCCACCACGTCGGTCGGGTGTTGGCGGTCGGTCGGCTGGTCGGACTCGCCGCTCCCGACCGGTCGGCTGGCTGCACCCACCGGCAACACGATGCACCGACCACGGCGGCGGCGGCGTCGAGTTAACTTTTGATTCTATAATTACAATGCGACGCGAAAATACAACGAGCAGTTTGGGTGCCAAATTACATCGCTTGACACACGCGGCGGTAGTTGATGGCATTATTAAGGGCCGGCTGTAAATACTGCCTTCCCCCTTCCTCCTCCCCCCCCTAACAGCGCCACCACCATCACCCACCCTGAACCCCACCCTCCCTTCTCTCTCTTTCGCCCCAGCTCCTCTCCCCACCGCAGCGGGTGATTTAGCTAGATATCTAAACCCTTTGGGGTGTGTGTGTGTGGGGGGGGGGGGAGTGGGAGATGGACGTGGTGAATGAAGTGAGAAATGGTATGAGGTGAACTTGATAGGAAGGCTGACAGTGTCTCATCACCCCTTCTGCCACCCAGTGCTGACACCGTCCCACCCTACCTACCACACTGTGACTGACACTATCATACGCATACCCGCTTTACGTGTTTCAGTGTCCTGTCACCACTCTCCTTCAGTAGGTTGTGGTCGTCAAACGACCGTTAGGTGTTCTGTTACCTTGCCTTACCACGAGCTATCACAGACCCAGATATTACATACCAGTACTCCATTCCCACCATCAAAGGACGTGCTCCTCCGGCTGCAGCTTCTGTAGCGTGAGGGAGAAATGGTCACACGGTCCCTTTATCCAATCACCTACATCATCTAATATTCTACAGAGTCGGTATAGTTTACCTCGCGCGTGACACTCCAACAACCAGTGTGAACCCGAGAGTTATATCTGCCTTTGGGGCCGAGATGTGACACTTATCCACATCCAGGCAGAGTCGTGCTGGGAGGGGTAGAGGGAGGGTTGGAATGTGAGGTGCGCGGTACGAACACTCAATAGGAAGTAGAAATTTAACTGGACTGTCACGGAGTCACTGCGCACAGGCCTGGATGATCACTCTGTGTGCACTATAGGAGCTCAGCGGAAGGAGTGATGATGAGTGATTAATTCGTCACTAAGAACAACAGTTATATGTCTATAACTGATAATTACCTGACTATAACCTCTAATAATTTAATTTGGAAACAGCGATCATATGATTATAACCAGTGACCACGTGATTAGAACCAATATACACATTTGTAGAACCACTTATAACTGGGAAGGAAACAATGATCACCTGAAGAAAACCTCTGATCGCCTGATTAGAATAGTGACCATGTGATTAGAACCAATGATCTACCGATTGGAGCCAACGATTACGTGGGTAGAACCATTAATCACCCAGAGAGAACCAGCGATCACATGAACCAAACCACTGATCACCTAACTAAAACAAGTAATCACCTGATCGCAACGAGCCACCACAGTCAGCAGTTACGAACTGTTCTCCTGTGTATACTCAACTCTCGCTCGTATTCCTAAGTGACACTCCCATTACACGGGTCAATCATATACCCTATTACGAAGGAGTCCGTGATCATTCGGACATACCGGTGCAATCACCAAGCTTACGAGGCGACTCAAGGTGGTCCAACCATTTTGGCGATGTGTTCCCCATCGTTCTGAGCCCCCCCCCTCCCCTCCCCCAGCCCAGGGGCTGCATAATATGACACGCGACACGGAAGACTGGAGTCCAGTACGTTACTGGAAACGTTTGTCTTGTTTGGCTCGTGTCATGGTAGCGAGGACCTCTGGACGAAATTTTACCTCGAAATCAATACTCTTCCGAGTCTTCGATCTCACATGATTCATCAGAAGGGGGAAAGTGCTTTTGAAAGTGTGTATATATATATATATACTTTCAAAAGCCCTTTCTCCTCTGATGAATCCTAATGCCCTTCAACAGCAAGGATTTGAACCTCGTACCATTTGCTTAGCTTGGTACGCTTACTACTAGGCTATGCTTTTATGGGAAGCATAGCCTTGCGCTGATTGTACCAGGCTACCATGCAAATGGTTCGAGGTTTGAATCCATGCTGTTGGAGGGTATTATGCGATATAAATATATATATATATATATATATATATATATATATATATAGTATTCTTTCATACATATCTGCTATTTCCCGCATTTACGAGGTAGCGTCAAGAACAGAGGACTGAACCTTTGAGGGAAAATTCTCACTTGGCCCCCTTCTCTGTTCCTTCTCTTGAAAAAGTGAAAACAGGAGGGGAGGATTTCCAGTCCCCCGCTCCCTCCCCTTTTAGTCGTCTTTTACGACATGCAGG
>JAYMFT010316552.1:0-10053 GCA_038088735.1 Panulirus argus | reverse complement strand
TATATATATATATATATATATATATATATATATATATATAGCACAGAAATAAATTCATGCATACGTATGAAAATGCATACAAATATATGCATAATCACACACACACACACACACACACACACTGTTATGGTGAAAGGCTGAAGGATAGTTGGAATGATCTGAGCGAGGAGACTGAATGCTGGTAGATTATACAGTTATAAAAGATCGTCTTGATGGTATAAGAAGTACAAGAGACGGGGTACTGCATGTGTAAAACTCTCTCTCCCTTTAACTTAGAAATAGGTAATCACAAACAGGTGATTATGAATAGCTCATTACGAACAGGTCAATAAAAATAGGTAATCACAAATAGGCGATTACAATAGGTAAACACAAATAAATAGTTACAAATAGGTAATGACAATTTGGTTGTTACAGACATTTGCGGTCATCACCTCCCATCATAATATTCCTACGGCGTTCCTAGATTATCAGTTTGGTAAAGAGATCTACAAATAATTTAGAGAATCATGTTTCAGTTAATGTGATTCAAAGTACCTATGGTTTAACAATTATGGCTGGGGTTGCCAATCGGGGCTACACGTACGTACCACCATCGGTACGCGAAGGACGTCCAGACGGTACGCGTCCAGACGGTACGTGGTGCTGGACTCGGAGTTCCAGTCTCGAGTAAACATGAATACTAATACACCTTGATGTTGAGAAATGTTGGACAAATATTTTACCTACACTTCTCCAGGTCGAGTAATTCCTTAGATATCCTAACTGGGGAAGGAGGTTGGGGGTTGGGGTCGTTGGGGGGTTGGGTTAGGGGAGGACTCGGTGGGTTGGGGTGTTGGGGGAGTGGAGGATGAGGGGAGGAGGGGGGGCTGGTAGGAGGAACACTGCCCACGTATCTCCTGCGTGTTGTGCGTTTAAGGCGACTGAGCGGGGCGGCCTGGATGAACTTCTTCCCTCCCTGTATTACCACATTTTTAAAGGTACGAACAGAGGAGAAGGGAGCAAATACGAGACTCCCTCCTCTGAGGATCTGGTCATGATGCATACTTTGCAAAGGAGGGAAAAGGCCAAGAGGCATGGAAAAAGGCCTGGAAAATTACCACTTGCTTTCTGCTTACTTGGCCTGGATCCCGGAGAAAGTTGTGTCCTGATTAAGTCCACAAAGTTAGTGGACTCAGAGAAAAGGATGGGAATCACAACACTAGAAAACGGAATGCTCCTACTTGCTTAGAGATTTGAATTTTTTTTTTTTCGTCTACGAGTGAGTAGCTTTCTTATGTAGTAATCTTACAAGATCATACCAAGTCCAGAAATGGCCCTTAAAAGTTCTGTTTTCTTAAGTAACAAATACGGTAAAACATCACCTGCATACAAAATTGGAGCGATCTATATCAAAATGAACTTGAGCATAGAATAATCACCTTTGTAGAAAATATGATCGATCTATATCAGAAAGAACTTAAACAAAGCAAGATCACCAGTATATGAATTTAAACCAATCTATAGCAAAGAACTTATCAAACTGTCGAGGTCACATATATACAAATCCACATTGAAAGGTTCTCTGTGCAATACCGCAAGACCATATCTTTAAATAAAATTTTTCTATTTACCATAGGCAAGAAAACGATACCCGTAGCCTGTATATTCAACTTTATGGGGCTCTGGGGAGTATATCATGTGCTCTATGGGGAATCTTGGGGATTCTGTAACTTTTTGTCAATAGGATTTGTAAAGCTTACTACATAGCTGTGGTAGAAATAGAATCATAGGATCGTGGTGGCTGGGGTTAATAGAGAGAGAGAGAGAGAGAGAGAGAGAGAGAGAGAGAGAGAGAGAGAGAGAATCGAAATATACAGGTAGACTGTTCAGGTAGTTGAACAAAGTGTACAAAGAGAAAGAAAAAAGTTTAGTGTAAACCTCATACCATAAAGATCAAAGTCCCGTTAATATAACATAAGGCGATGAAGCATACTACAACCAACTAGACTGGGTTAGCAAGACAAGTATGTATACAATCCATCGCTGAAGCAACACAGCTCACATAGAATGCTAATTACAAAAGCTAAAGGCTTCCTGTAATCAATCTTATATGATTCTTTCAGAAATACATATTGAAAAGCTTAGCTCCCGGGCTGATCATGTGTTCTTGTGCGTGTAATGAGAATTAATTAACACAAGCTAATGATTTAAATCAGTATAAAAGAAAAAAAAAACAGTTTTCTCAACCAAGTGTTAAGTGTATTTTTCACATCTCGAAAGGGAGAAATTCAGGCTCGCATCTCGTTTTCTATCCACCCATCTCTATTTATCTGTGAAGTGTTTGTGTTACAGAAAATGTTGACACTCCTGTCTGATCGGAGACGATATGTTCCCTGTAGGATGAAGTGCGACAGTATGAGGTACTGTAGTGTGGTAGATCATCATAGGGAAAAATATCATGGGTGTGGTAGGTCATCATGGAAAAAGAATTGATTCCTTTGGGTGTGGTAGATCGTCCTGGGGAAAACAATCATGGGTGTGGTAGATCATCATGGAAAAGGAAATAATAACTATGGGTATGGTAGATCATACTGGGAAAAAAAAAAGAGTTCCTACGAGGAAAATCATGGCTTGAGAATTAGGAAGTTGATTTATTAGAATTCCATTTATCATTCACTCATTATGAACAGATAGATGATCAAAGAGAATTTGTCATAAATAGTTTATGAGATGGAATGTTTGCTTATTATTTATCGTCTTTGAAGGAAAACTTTTGGTCTAGACAAGTAAGAAGTTGAGATGGCAGGTCTACCATACACACGTATACACAAACATACACACACACACACACACATATATATATGCATATATATATATATATATATATATATATATATATATATGTATATATATATATATATATATATATATAAAGACTCATACACATATATAAATACACATACTGGTACACACACACAAAACACACACACTATTTTTGCTTATAAAATATTCAACACAGGGAGGCAGAGAGGCAGAGGAATCCATTTTCCTGGTTGGCCTCTTTAAGTTTCCACTATCCAAGGGACCACCTTCCCCCCTTTAACTAAAGGGTAGTTGGTATTACCTTTAGCTAAGGGGATGGCTAGTATCCTCCTTAGGTAAGGTTTAAGGGAAGGGGAGACAAAAGGGGAGAAATAGATTTAAAGTAAGGGGATAATTGTGATTTTATAAGTCTTGGTGAATGAAGGAATGATTAAAAATGATTGCAGACAGCTGGTGAAGGAAGGAAAAAAGTGTTAGGAAGTAACTGAGGACAGTTTGTGTTTGTGCATAACATATGGCAACTATTGAATGGATGTGAGCGAATGGGGCCTCTCTGTTCCTGGCGCTACATCGCTGACGCGGGAAACGGCGATCAAGTATGGGAAAAAATATACTGATGGAGATAACTGAGGAGAGCTGTATAATGAAAGAAATGTGAGATAATGAAAGATAACTTTACTGGATGCAGACACGTTGAGAAAGTTAAAAGGATGATGTTTAGAGAGAGTCGTGAGATGCAAGAGAACATGGGGTGAGAAGGACGATGGTAAAAAGGAAAGAAAATGTGAAAAGGTGAAGGGAAGAAAGAAGCAGAAAAGAGGATAAAAAAAGATGCTGGAAAATAGACATAAACAAATGTGATAGAGGAAGAAATGTAGTCTGATGAGATTTTGAGAGACTGGGTAAAGGTTAGATGGGAGGGATAGTGAAGAGGGAGTTACAATAGATGGATCTATGACGACGGAGCATCGGAAGGGGAAGGACATTCGAAAAAGGTGAGATCTGGGACAAATGCTTAATCTCGAGTAAAAGATTATGATGAATTAACGAGGAAAGAGCAAGGCTTGTGGAAAGAAGAGAAATTATGGGAAAGATGCCCGCTTGTGGGGTGGAAGAGAATAAGGAAGAGGGTGATACAAGCATGGGAGAGAGAGAGAGAGAGAGAGAGAGAGAGAGAGAGAGAGAGAGAGAGAGAGAGAGAGAGAAAAAAAGAGAGATGCAACAGGAAAACACACACATGCTCTACAAACACCTGGGATAAACAAACACACACACACACACACACACACACACACACACACACACGCGCGCGCGCGCGCGCGCAACACTAAACCAAACAGAAACAAGCCAAACAACACTGCAACATGCAGAACCCGCAAAACTATAACGTTACCTTAAAATTTCGCCTCGACCGTAGGTAGACCAGAACAGACCAGAGCAGACCTCTGCTCAGTCAGTAACTTACCACACATCAAACATTCATCCGAGAGATGCTGGGCTTATTTCCCGCTACCAGAAGTTCTCGAGAAACCTAAAGTTATTTCCCTAAAGGGTTTCCCTCTAGAGATAACTTACCCACCTTAATACAGCGTCCCTAGGGAATATGGTATCGAAATTTTATGGTCAGGAGGTCTACATTCTCCTAGAATTAAAGGTAAATGAAGGATTTCCATTTCCTCTTATTTCTCTTCCGATTTACTACTACTCCTGCTACTAATACGACTACTATTACTACTACTACTACTACTGCTACTATTTCTACTACTACTATTGCGACTACTGCTGCTACTGCTACCGCTCGTACTACTAACCACTGAAAGTGATAATGATGATGATAGTTACAAAGGCAATAAGAAAAAAGATGAGAATGATAACGATTATAATCATGATAATGATAACAGTACTTACTATCATCCTCCTCAACATAAGAATGATTATGATAATGATAATGATACTGATGATGATAAGAATATGAATAGTGCATCCAACAATGAGGCAAGACAGTAAGTATCCATACACATGAATTCTTCTCGGTAGGTATGGGACCATACCTTTAGGCAAACTAAGAAAAGACAAGTATCCTTCGACAAACCCCTTCTCGTATTCTGTCGAAAGCGCTGAGACAGTGTTGGCATTATCAGACACTGCAAGTAACATCGGCCAGCAGAAGCGAGCCTGTACATCGGAAGATATTGGAAATCTTTACTAAGAATTTGGTGTGGTCCTTTTTCGCTAAGTCTCGCGTCTCAGTTCCGCTCTGAATTCAGTGTTGAGAAAAATCCAAGGTGTGTTCAGGACCCAGCTCGTACTTCTTTCTTGTAGTAACCGACATGGTGAGGGGATGTAGAGCGTGCTATAATCCTGGCCATATCGAATGAAAGTACAGATGGAGAGGCAAGGCAAGAGAGAGAATTTCACAGATTCGCTGGTCGAGGAAAGGGGGAGGTGTCATAACGGTCAATCCTCTTATGACTGGTCTACGACAAGCATCAAGAGACACGAATCTATACGTAAAAATCTTCTCTCTTCATTTTGTATTTTAGACTAATATTCTCACCAATTTTCCTTCTTCTTAGTGAGACTTTTATATGTTATGACTAAAGCTGGCGAGTTGATACTTTCAAGATATGCAACAGAAGGAGCCACACAACACACAGGACGCAGTACGCAAAGCAGGACGCAATAAGCAACGCAGGACGCCATACAAAACGCAGAGTTCAATACATAATGCAAGTCTCAATACAAAACGCAGGACGCACTATATAAGGTAAGGCGCAATACGCATCGCAGGACGCAAGACACAGCTCAGGACGCAATACACAACGCAGGACGCAAGTCGTAACACAAGAAGCAGCAGAACCCTGGCCTCCTACTCCCAGACAGCGAACACCATACATGGGGCTCCTTGGCTGAGCTTGGTAAAGATTACACAGTCAACACTGACGAGGTGCGTTACACCTTGTGTATATATACAGCCTTGAGGAGGCGGCTCCTGCCTTACTGGCTCCTGTATGTGTGTGTGTATGTATGAAGCAAGTATACAGTATGAGGTGTACTGGGGAGCAGATTCTCTGCCGTAGGCGTACCGTCCCTCTGGACACGAACGTTCGTTCACTAATAGTTAACGAAAGATTCATGTGTCGTGATGAGGGTCTAAATTATCCCTCTCTATATTAGCACGCAGGTTAACCTTCGCGAAGGAGAAATTGTATATATATTTTTTGGTCAAAGGATTCGAGCCGGGGCTTCCCCTCAGTATCTATAGAGAGGTCGGCCTATATGAGGATTCCCTCATTATCAAAAACGAGGTAAATATACATGCGGAACATGATGGTAGATCAGTTACGACAACTGTTCCAGAGACTAACAGCCAATGGAATCATTCCATGCACGCAAAAAATGCAAGAACGAGATTGAAGCACCAAACAGCTCGGTGTATCAGACGTCCTGTGTGGGGTTTGGGGAGGTATTGTGGTCAGAGATCAAGCTTCAGGGGGAAGAAAGAAACCAAAATCTTCCAAAGGTCAGATGAGGATCCAGCCATTCAGAACCTGTTCCAATATCCCTTTTAACTCTCCTCTTTAGTCTTGAAGGATATCTTGATCCTTTACAGAGCCTGGAGGGGCGCCCTCGCCCCACCAGGGCGTCCTGTATATCGTGGTCCCCTTCGCGGACGATCTTCCTGAAGGATAATCACTTCCGACTTTGGATGGCTTTGTACCCACGAAGGCAGGTGGATATCATTTGCGACAGAGGGCCCGGAGTGAGAGGCAACAGTGAACCATCCCCAAGTGGCTGAGCAAAGCGAGTCAAGGGTTTCGTGGCTTCCGTGAAGAGTAATAAATATATATATATATATATATATATATATATATATATATATATATATAAGCAGTTTATATATTCCCTGGTGTACGAATCTGAATGTTAGAGGTATTCTTTGTGAGTGTATCTGTTGTGGTAACTGGGGACGGACGGCAGTTACCATGGTGATTAGCTCGTTAGTGAGGTAGTTAGCATGCAAACAGATCAGTCGATCTTGTTCGGTGATCTCGAACCACTAAAAAGAGGTTGAAAAAAGGTCACAGCCACTCGAGGTCAAAGGTCAAACATGTCTTGGGAACCCAAGACGATGGTGTTGATGATCATCTTTCGCTTCAAAACGTTTATGAACTGAGGAACGTTCACGACAGTTTAAAGGAAGGATGAAGGATACAAACGAGAGACGATTTTTAACCATTCGCTGGAACGTTCGTTGATGGTATAACTTCTATGAAAGGAAACGTTACGGCAACCGCTCATTTACAGGGAAAACGTTTCCAAACGTTGCGGGATCCGCGTACGCTTCCCTTCGTCCGTAACTCATTATCGTTATCAGACATGCGGAAAACAAATAAATTGTTTACTCCCCGCAGCTGGGTAAGAATGAGTGAGTTAGTGCGAGGAAAATGAAGAGATTGATGACTTGAATCAGCGGAGTGAGTAATGACTCAGGAAGCGTCGCTGTAAATAGAATGACAGGAGCAACAGTGAATGTAATGTAAACAGAATCATAATTACGTAAACCTCACTCTTCAGGATCAGGTCATAGGTCACGAAATCATACCCAACACACCAAAAGTTAAAGAATCCTTTGCTTTTGATTTACAGTTACTAATTTCTGTTGAAAAAAAAAGAGATTGCAACGGTAACGATTTGGAATCAGGAAATCTCGATGGACCAAAATTTACATGCTGGACATTTTAACTATCTTCACAATTCATGAGAAATGAATATCGATAACATTTTGTTTTGTGTATTCCTAAACATAAATAATGATTTCAATTCTGTGTAAACATTAGGACAATATCAAATAGAAAGCTGGGGAATTTTTAGATTATTATGCATGCGTGACAAATTATATTAAAATCCATTTTATAATCTGTGATTCCTCGTGTGTCTGTTGCTCACTGAGATATATATATATATATATATATATATATATATATATATATATATAACCACAAGAACCTACTTACGGGGATCCTACTGCTTCAAGTCTATTCATCTATCATTAACAAGGAACTGATGGACTCCTTTGAAGTGAGAGGATCCTCGCCGAGATTGTACTCCTTTCCGTCCATTAGCAGCGACACGCTCTCGCTAAAGGAGACTTTTCACACATGGGGTAACCACATGCAGGCGGAATTCGGTGCTACGTACCATTTACACACTCCTGCTGTCCACCACCCAGTCAATATTGTATGTAGTATATCATATATATGATATCCACTGCCCCAGTCTATATCATATATTTCCTAAGCTGCACTCGAAACTGTACACTCCACCAGTAAGTATCATAAGCATAATACACACTACCATAATCATATCATTGTAGAGTTTGTTGATATTACGTGAAAAAGTTGTGGAAATTTGTCTCATATCGCCTAAATAAGTTCATTTCTACAAGCGTTTCGCGCAAAGTTAACAACAGGTCGGTAGTTAAGGCGGTGTTTTACCACTCGTATCGCCCAGGTTGCTTGTTTGTCCTAAGGACCATTTGCGGTGGATGCCGTCCACACGTAAAGGTGAGTTTTTCATGCTAATTTGACGCGGCAACTTTTGTCCTTAATTTGGTCCACTTTATTTCGTCTAATTTGGTCAATGTTTAAGAGAGGTGTCACCAGTGGACGGTGGTGGCGGCTGTGTGGGCAGAAGGCAGTAGTGTGTGGTTGGACATTGTGACAGGTTGATGTAAGACTCATGCCGCCCCTCCTCCCCCCTTTCCCCTCTCATCTCCCCCTCACCCTCCCCAACTCCCCTCCTACATAAACAAGCGATAGTGTTTCCTGTGAAGTGTTTGACACCAGTGTTGTGTCAATTGACTCCTTGCTAATACCTTGTTAGAGCTTGGAAATGAATTCTGCTTAAGAATAATCTACCGCTGGCGTGGGTGTACTTAAAATCATGGATTATATTATCCATTTAGTGATACTTTTAACTATTTAATGCTAGCAAACGTATCTTGATGGTGTGATGGATAACGGAGAGGGAAGGATGATTTTTACCTTCCATGTGGACCAATCTGCATTGGTGGTGACAAAGTTATCCTCCAACAGAAAACAGCCGAACTTCCATCCAACGAAGGTTAGTGCAATTTGTCGATTGTTTACCCGACACAAAATACCTTCGCTTCTGTTTCATGTGGTACGTATAACAACTTTTAATACTGGATGATTATGGTGATTAGCGGGCGTTTCTTGAGTGAGAAATGATGCCAAATATGTTTATGTGTAGTTTATCGTAATTGTCTCAGCGAACGGCGAGCGTTCGTGATGATAAACAGCTTGGGTTGGCTCTAATTTATGGGTCAGTTGGTTCAATAGCAATTGGTCGTTCTCGTACGTTCTACGGGTTCCAGACGTAGTCAGTAAGGGGAATGCATATTATATGTATAATGATGACAGAGGGAGTGCATATCAAATGTTCCAATGGGAACACACACACACAAAAAAAAAAAACATAAACACACACACCCACACATACATACAATATATATATATGTATATACGAAAAAAGATTAGCAATTGGAGGCAAGTACTTTAGATAAAGGTACATAATACATACATCAGTATACGTGGATAAGTTGGGACGGAGTCAACAGGCACCATTGTTTATGTACTAGCTGGCGGTTGGAGTCGAGTGTAGTGGCATTGGCAAGAGGGGAAATGGCATGGGTGGGCAGAAGGCGGTGAAGGTGAGTGAGCTGGGAGAAAAGTCTGTGCCCAGAGACTCCAAGAGAGATGGAGTAAAGATTGGCACAGTGTCGGAATACATGGAACAAGTTGGGATGGGCGAAAAGTGGAAGGTAGTGAAGGTAGCAGTGGCTGGCGTTTGTGGCTGAAGTGTGTGGTACGCTGAGGGTGAGAGACAGGCGTGTGCCAAGGGGTTGTGAGCGGCTGCATGGAGGAGAAGTTAAGTAACTAGAGGAAGAGAGAAGGGAAGCGGTTTGTGATATGTGCAGGGAAGGACTGCCAGTGGCTGGGAAGAGGTCGAGCAAGGTGAGGCAAAGAGGACAAATGAGATGTGGCATGTGAGTGATCAGGGAGAGCGTCCATCTATCTATCTGTCTACCTATCTATCAGTCTGTCTATCTATCAGTCTATCTATCAAATTATCTATCTATCTATCCATCTATCTATCTATCTATCTATCTATCTATCTGTCTATTTATCTATCTATCTGTCTATGTATGTATGTATCTATCTA
>JAYMFT010316541.1:0-10053 GCA_038088735.1 Panulirus argus | reverse complement strand
TAGGTGTTAAGGCAGCCACAAGAGAGAGAGAGAGAGAGAGAGAGAGAGAGAGAGAGAGAGAGAGAGAGAGTAACCTGGTGTTAAGCGGGCGCCAAATATATTGTTTTCGAATCACCATCTGAGCTGAACGTCTTTTCGTCACAAAAGGCGACGCGCTCCCCAAACTCAGCAGGCTCATCGGCATACTCGAGCGCATACTCCATCCTGTCCTCCATATTACGCTCGTTAAGTCCCGGCTTTTCGGCTGGCCTGCGACCTCTCAAACCTCCTCAGGCTGTGATGCCTACGCCATAGACCTACGTCAGTGCGTATGCTTGACAGTAGGTATTTTTGGAGCAATGGCGATGCCATTAGCAATGAGCCAGTAAAAAAGAAAATGGTGGATGGTTAGCGATATTACGTAACAATGTCTACATCGTATCCACACCAGCATATTTCACCATTATGCCTCATGTGAACATATTCAATAACAATCTATCAACATTTTCTATCAAGTCAATCGCATAATTCACCTGGTCCTCATCGGCGGTGGTGCAGCGTGGGCGGGCGGCCGACCCGTGGCATGTCGTGTGCAACGCCAATGTCTGTCTGCATGACGCCGTATCCACCTCGGTGCTGTGTTGCTGTGGATACCAAGCTGCCGGCAGCGCGATATCACAAACGCTGTGGCCCGCTTCATGGAGGGCTGCGATAGCTCCGCGTATGTTGGGGGTAATCTTACGTGACATACTACAGCATGTTTATATCAGTAGCCGATGTGATTACCATATGGTTCACAAATGGTTGGTAACAACCACAGTATAGTTACGCGGTTCGTTTGGGTTTCGACGCTTCGCAGGTCATTTGAATTCCAACAGCTGTCGACGTGTGGCTGGAAATCCTCCCCTCCTGTTTTCACTCTTCCAAAAGGAACAGAGAAGGGGGCCAAAGTGAGGGTTTTCCCTCTAAGGCTCAGTCCTCTGTTCTTAACGCTACCTTGCTAACGCGGGGAACTGGCGAATATGTATGATAAAGAAAAAAAGTACGAATATTATATATATATATATATATATATATATATAGCGTTAATGGGATGGCCATAATTAGGGCCTCAGCTGCCCGTGCCACCTCAGCTGCCATAAAAATTAATTATATTCCAAACTGTTACAAATCTAGGCCAACTCAATTCATATATATTTTGTTAATGCAAACTACTTATGTAATTGTTCTTATCAAACTGCCGCTGTTTCTGAGAGTAGTATTTAGTATATTTAGATGAATTATTGAAATGAAAAGTAACTATTGCTGACAAGTCATATTGTTTAGTTACTCAAATGTAAATCGTAAATTACGCTTTATGACAGTTGCTAATGTCTTCGTAACGGTCTGAGCAAATAAACTAATCTGTTCTATATTCTACTCAATTCTATAAAACTCATTACGATTTATTTTGTTATTTTCAGCAATATCCGTTCATATTGATGTTTACTCTGACGAATAAGTCTTTTAGCTTTGCAAAGCAATTTTACGTAATCTATTCCACCGTGTTGGTTATTGGTATTCTTGAGTTTCTTGCAGGCTACTTTCTTAGACAACAGACACTTTTTCATTTCATCGTTCCACCATTTTGGATTCGTTTTCATAAAGGCCCGTCCAGCACGCACTGACACGCGTTCCCTCTACTGCTGCAAAAGTTTTACTAAAACTTTTCCAAGCTACGCCCAAATCGTTTTCACGTGGACGTCATCCCAGATCTGCCCATCAATGCGAACATCAACAAAAATTTGCAAGTCTAAAACCGATTATCTTTTCGCGACTTTCATGATGACCAACATTACATGCAGTGTTGACAGTTACCTTAAAAGTAATCTGTCGGTGATCATTTGAACCAAACTTTTCTCCAATATCGACATTATCAATGGGATCCTCATTTGTACTCAGAATTATACGCAATATATTGTTGACACGAGTCGGTTTCTCCACTAACTGTATAAGGGCACTACCAAGCAAATTTAGGTCGAGTTCTTGCCCTGAGCTACTGTAAAGGGATCCCCCCTACCCGCTTCGATAACAGTATGTTAAAATCCTCTACTATGATCAAATCGTGTTCATTACAAATTTCTTCTAGTTGATCCTAGAGTCTCTCGGCTACCACTGGTGGCTGTATGGAGGGATGCCTATAGACTAGCCCTGCTTGTATTGTCTTAATAAGATTATCTATAATTTCTAGAAACTGATCTTGATTATATCAACGACTACAACGTCTTTCATCTCAGGATTAAGATATGCTTTGATAAAGAGAAAGTCACTACTGCCTACTTTACTTCCCCTATCACTGTTAAACAGAATGTAACCTGGAATTGCATATCTGGCGAGAAAATCTTTATTTTTTCTATCTAACGAAGATACAGAATGTCCATCACATCATAATTAATATCTTCCGGTGCAGCTGTGTCTACCTCTGAAGAGTTTGTTAAGTATACATCGTGCACTAATATGTAATATTGTATGTTACTGAGACCTGTTTCCGAAAAGTACTAAAGGAGATGGATGGGTCTGCTCCAAACGGGCTGCGTTTAGTGACCAACAGGTACGTGAAGACTCACTAAGGAACCTACCAAACGCGCAGCACACCACTTCATTCAGGCGCTGGCCGTACACCTTACTGCTTTTTTACCAACGGAAACTCATATTCATAAACCAGGGGAAGAACCATTACGCAAGCATGTTGTTTATTATACACTTGTATTCTTCCCATTCCTTAAAATCCCCGATGTACCTTCGATTCCTTTCCCTCCCTTGCACGAAAGAACTTTCAACTCCACTGTTCCCACTGTCATCCCTACGCTTAAGCTTCTTAACAATCAAAGCTTTTCCTCAGTTTTAAATCAGCCAACAGAACAGCATCATCTGCACACAGCAAATGTAGTAGTCTCCCATTCACTTCACTATATCCAAAAATCATCCCATCTTACTTCATACTTTAATAAACATCCTTGTTGATATCAAAGAGCCCAGACGGACTCCCGGATCACCTACACACAAAACTACCTCCACCCGAAAAACCTTGTGGAGCACCCATTAAAAATTTTCCGTGTATACCACGGAGAGTGCGTCTCAAAGTCCTCCTGTTCCACTAACCTTGTCCAATACCTATTCTACATCCAGAAATTCGGTTTACACCTTCGTCTCTTTGTCTCCAGATCCCTCCACTGCCTCCCCAACTGCCAATACCATCATCCTCCATCCCTATATCCTCTTTTCTCCTCGCCAAACTGCATTTCTATAATCCCTACGGCACAATTATTCACGCTCTGGCCATACTCTACAAGATGCTCTTTCATTAACTCGTATATTTTCTGGCCAAATATTAACGATAAAAATGCAAACTTTCTAGTTAATACAGACGTGTAGGGGGAAGGGCGTCTGTATGTGGAAGGGAGATGGAAGGGGCGATCAGCCTCATGTTAAGTACATATACGAAGTGCCCCGTAAAAAAGGAAGAAAAAACTTTTCTCTAAGATTCAGAAAAGAAAACGAGAAGTTTTTGCAACCTAAAGTGAGGCAATGAACCCAAATATGAATGTTACTCTAAAAACAAGTCAGACATCCCAACGAAAGCATTACATGTTGTCCTACCTTTTCACTGCAGTATTCACCGTTGTCTGTCCTGGAAGATAACAACAACAGCGTTCACACACTCACCGTCACCATGGAAGGAAAACGGAAAGCAATGAGAGATTCAGACGTACCGCTTAGTTTGGCTTTAGACATTGAGCATCATTACATGGCTTGATCACAGCTGTGTATACCATATAGACATATAAGAGTCTCAGATACAACAGATGTATTATTGTTCAAATCACGAGTCTTAGATACAACAGGTACTGTATTATCGTCAACTTCATGAGTCTCAGATATAGCATGTTGTATTATCGTTTAATTCACGAGTCTCATATACAACAGATATTGTATTATCGTCTAAATCAGATATTGTATTAATGTCCAAATCATGAGTCTAAGATAAAACAGGTATTGTATTGCCGTCAAAATCACGAGTCTCAGATACAACAGATGTTGTATCATCGTCTAAATCAGCCATTGTATTACCGCCCAAATTATGAGTCTAAGATACGACAGATAATGTATCATCGTCCAAATCATGAGTCTAAGATAAAACAGATATTGTATTATCATCAGTACCAAGAGTCTCATATACAACAGGCATTGTATTATCGTCAGCATCGCGATTCTAAGATACAACAGGTACTGTATAGGGAAATTTACTGCCGGCCAGGCAACGCGTTACGGACACCCGAACTAATCCTGCCGCTCCCAGTGAGGGGAGGACTAAACCCTCGTTGGGTCACACTTGAGGTTTTCCCGGCGAGTCATAAGGCAATAGAGGTTCTCTCACCCGGTGAAGGCGAGGCTGCGCTGGTGTGGCCGTGTGAGCGAGTGGCTTTTGTTTTCCCCCCCGAGAGTACAGCAAGGGTTCGAATACGGTTATTCATACGGGACCTGTGGCGGGAGGAATGTGCACTACGCCCAAAATGTATTCATTAATAATTTCCTACTTTTTCAGGAATGCTAGACCGTAGGTTGTGGCAGGGTTTGGAGAATCAAGGGGCGCAACCCCATGAGGTTCATCTCCCGAGAGAGAAAATTCGGCACAAGACACTAACCCATAATTAATCATTCAACACGGGGATAATGAAGAGTCGTATATTCACCATAAAAAAAATGCTATAAAACATGGACGGGTCCATGAGATCCTGGAACCGTTGTGAGACGTGGGGCGAGACGACGTGGGGTACGAGCCTTGACACACAGCTGACTGTAGGACTAGGGTACAGTATGGTATACTTGTAACTGAGGGGACTGTGAGAAGTATAGCACCTGTATCTGGAGGACTGCAGGAATTATGGTACCTGTACCTTAAGGACTACATGCAGTATGGTAACTGTAATTGGGGACTGTACGAAGAGTATGGAACGTAAGACAAGGTGCGCGTGCGATACAAACATATACACACGGGGGAGCAAGAACAACATCCGGGGCTGATGAAGAGACGAAGAGGCTGAAGACTGATGCAGAGGAACAAAAGCAGAGGTACACAGGATTCTAAGAGAAGCTGTATAAAGAATAATATGCAATGCTACAGATGGAGCAGTTAAGGAAGATTATGGCTTTGATAAAAGGTTTAAAAAAGCGCTGAGTATAAAGAATCAATGCTTGACAGATAAAACGGAGGTTTTGAAAAATGTCAAAGACACAGGAGTTGACTATTTAATACTAAAGAATCTAGCAGAAAGTGGGTGGCACCAGAATTAGAAAGTGGCGTAAAGCAAGAGACTGATAATGGTTATTCGCAGATTACTCCTGTCTTGGAAGATCTTACAGTAGATATAGAAGGCAGGGGAAAGAAAGATGTTCTCGAAATAATAGATTACTACAAGCTTTTAAATTGCCAGACACAATTGCTGCAACTAAAGAACGTAGAATTAGTGGTTTCATTGAAGACTTAGGGGGACGACGAGTTATGATCACGTTTTATTAGGAGTCATATACCCAAGAGGTACTTGGGAAAGGGGGATTCATTAAACTTGACAGACCAAAAGATGAGAAGAAGAAATGCAAAAATTATCATCAGACGGCAAAAAACGGGAGACATCAAATGAGGCAAGAGGACGGAGCAGCCTCGACAGCATTGACAGCATACTAAAGGGTCTTGACCCATACAAGGCTCAAGGTTGTAAGGCAGAGGAAGCTCAAGAGATGGGGCCCCAGGAGCACAAAACTCCCTCCTCTTAGAGTACAAATAGGTAATTACACACATACATATACACACAGCTGAGTGACATGGCCACAAACCCTTACATTGTTTCGGAAACACAAACCGGAAGTAGAAGAAAAACAATGTTCTCTTTAAGATAAAAAAAAAGTTTGGAAAAGAAAACGGAAATTTCATAGAAAACGACTCTGGCGAGGAAACGCGGGGCAATGGTTCTGGGAACTCGACCCATGGGGGAGGCCAGTGAGATTTGATACAGAACAAACAAGCCATTAAATCTGCGATACTTGTGCGGATAAACGAGCAGACCAACCAGGAAAGTTGAGGCATCTTTACGGATAAATGAAGGCAATCCGAAAAGTTAAACAATCTCTCCGAATGAACGAAGTCAACGAGGAAAGTTACGGGAATGGGGCGAACGTCTGAGATCAGGGCGGACGTCGGCGGGGGTTTAAGACAAGGAGGCCAAGTCCGGTGCGACGGACAACAGAACAGCGGACGGCGGGCGTCCGCCTCAACCGCGTCCTATGACGAGATCAGGAGCTCCAGAAAGACCAGCTTCGAGAGAGGAAGTTTGTAACCAGAGGAGCTGAACCAGCAGGACGTGGGCAGCATGTGCCACGCCTCCCTGTCCCTCTTACTTTGTGTCTAAAGTTCTTCATCTTAATGTTCTCCATTTCCCATCTGCCTCATTATGTGTGCCTCCCCCTTCCTCTCTCTCTCTCTTTTTCTCTCTCTCTCATAAGTAGGCCGTGGGCAACCGCCTAGGTATCGGGTGGGTTTTAGTGACGGCTGTGCAAGGAACCAGCACTTCAGTGACTATCAAGTGTCACTCTCCACGCCCAGTTTTTTCTGCCTCACCCACATGTGGACTGCTGACTTTCAGTCCACAAACGTACAATCTCTTCATCTCACACTTGACAACACGTAACTCACAAGACACAGTCTTCGTGTCAATCAACTTGCTACCTCGCTTCCTTACCGACTCACCTTCCACCATGTCAACAAACCGCTTATGTCCCCGTTCGTCTGCGGCGACCCACTGTGACGTCACGGAATTGAGAGAACGGGAGTCGGGAGGTATAAACTCAAGGCAAACTGAAGCAGTGGAGGGACCAAACGATCTTGATAAGGAATCACTGGTGAAGAAAGAGGCTACGAGATGAAATCAGGGCCACCTCACTCCCTACAAGAACCAGGAAAGCAAATAAAACAGTTGAAGACATCGCCGATATCATTTTGCTCGGAATTACGAAGGTAATAAGTGCAGCAGTGTCCGCAGCGGTGACGAAATTGACGAAAACCTTGTGAAAACGTGACTAGGAACAACACTGCGGTACAGAGACTTGCGTTGTTGAATGCGACATGACGGAACAGTATCAAAGAGGAGATGACCTACGTATATTTTCTGGTCTGGAGGATGAAACAGAAGATGTGTTAGAAAACGAGATAATCAAGCTGCCATTCGGACATGGGCGTCAGCTTGAAGCCAAAGGAGATAAATCTCTGTGGGTTCATCGCCTGTATAAATATGCGCGTGAGCGAGGAAGCCACTGATCATCAGATTCTGTTATCAGAAAAAAGAGAGACAAAGTTATTAAGAAAAAAAAAACCCTAAGTTAAAAAGAGGATCGCGAAAATGATTTCTGATGAAGACTAACATTTCTGGGAGCAGCGATGCTGGAAATGACACTAGAACAATCGGGTGTGGGAAATTACGACGACCAGAGATGGAAATACCTTGGCATGGTTGAGTGACAGGCCTGACAGAGCAACAGAAACTGGTAATCCTGATGATCTGTTTAGAGCGGCAATTAATGACTGGAAAAGACTGGAAGTGGAACACAGACAATAATACAGAGTAGAACAGGCCTTTAGTGCAAGATAGAAATTCAAAAGAAAGAACAAAAATAGATACTGAGGTGTTATCAGTAGATGTTTATGGACAAAAAGGTAAGCAAAGCTCCCCAGAATTTGTCGAATTATGCAAGTCTCATGACATCTTATGTTTGAGTGAGGCAAAGTGTGATGATGTTGATATACCTAATGCACAGGAATCTTTTGGATCTTTTAAGAGTTTTCGGTAATATATTGAAACAGCAAACAGTTAGTTGAGTTGTCGTAGATCTGGAGGTGTTGTGACTTCTGTCAAGAATTGTATGAAAGGTTTTTGGAAACCAGTAAAAAGTAGATCTGAAGCATCTGTGTCAATAACACTGGATAAACTATACTTGGGGTTAGATGATCACACCATTGTGACTTCTGTTTACATTCCTCCAAGTAATTCAAAATATGCAAATGTTGACTCTTTTGAAGAGATGGGAAAACCTTTTGTTAGACTATTATGTGAAGACCACATTCACCTACGGTGTGGTGACCTTAATGCTCACACAGATATTAATCAGATATTGTTCGACCTAATGACTAAGCAATGGGAGGTGGAGATGATGATGTTGATCATAATACAAGAAGAATGTTGGATATTTGTATAAGTATGAAGATATTGGTATGACAGTATTTGGATTACCAATCAACAGATATTCTCAAGACAAAACATGTGATAAAAAGTGGCGTGAAGTAAGCCATTATAAATCCCCTAAAAAAACAAAGTATATATATTAAATAGCAGAGTGGGAGACGACTATATGGTAGGCAGGGAACCACAAAACATAAAAACTGTTATGGATTATGTTATCGGATCCCCGTCTCTATTCAGCAAAGTGAAACGGTTCAGAATATTGGATCTTGATCCTTTGTTTTCAGATGTCCATCCAGAATGATAGTAATAGCTACAAAGGCAGAACTCTTCTAAGTTGTATGGAAAACTATTTACATCCCTACTGAATGGAAGGCTACCGAAATTATGTGACAGTAATAATATCAATAAGGAGATCCAAGCTGGATTTGGGCAAAGGATACTCCACTAATCATATTTTTGTTATCAAGAATCTCACTGATTTGTTTCTTCAAAGGAAAAGGTAAATTTTGTTTGTATATACATCGTAAAAAGGCTTTTTATCTCATGAGGTGGGTTGGCTTGTGGTATAAGTTAACAAAACTCTGGTATTAACGGTAAGAACCTTAATGTAATAAGAAACATGTTTCACAAGGTAAAATCCTGCATTTTTGTTTACCAAAAGTTGTCAGAGTATTTTGTGTTATACTGGACTTGGACGGGACGAAAATTTCTCTCCATCGTTTTTTTTTCCTCTGTAAGTGAATGATATAGAGGAATATTTCCTTCAAAAGAATTTTAAAATGATAATGAATGGCTTGAATCGATGTTGAAACTGCCAGTACTTATGTAAGCTGATGAGACCGTTATACTTACTGATAATAAGGAAGGGGTAATATCTGCTCTTAAAGCTATGGAAAAATACTGAAAGAGTGGAAACTTGACATAAACTGCAAGAATACGATAATAACTGTTTTTGGAAGAAGTAAATGTCAAGAAAACAGATATAACTGTAGATTTAGAGGGAAAAAGGTTGAAACTGTGCAAGAATATCTAGAGGTAACACCAAATTATGATGGTAAATGTAAAAATATAAACAGCTATTCTGTCAACATGGATTAAGGGCAATGTACAGCTTAACAAGAAAATGTTTGTTTCCTGTTGGTGTACAATTACAGCTTTTTGACTCATTTGTACTGGCAATCTGATTTATGTCACAATCGTCTTCTGTACATGTGCCACCGCTCCTCGTGTTCTGCATGCCCTCGACTCCCCTCATCACCCCTCCAGCTCCTCATGTTCCTACCGACTCCCCTCACCACCATCTCCGTGTCCACTTCACACCTGCATGGGTCTGAGTGTTTGTTTTTTTTATATTTTGTTATTCCACCGTTTCCTTCTTTTCTCCTTCCCGCCCAGCTTCCTTCCCACATCCCTTTCCCTCCCCGCACCCGTGCCTCCCCAGCCCGTGTCTCTCTTTCACAAATGCCTTTCCAGCTCTCGCCCTTCCAGCCTGTGCCCCCCTTCCCCAACCTGTGCCTCCCCATCCCCATGCGCTCCACCTGTGCCTCTCCCACCCGCCTCCCCTATCCATGCCTCCCAAGCCAGGATCCGTCCCCTAACCGTGCCTCCTCAGCCCGTGCTCTCCCTACCCGTGCCTCCCCCACCAGCTGAGGTAGGCGGGGAGCAGAAGTAAAAACTTAGAAGAACGCCACTTAATTCCCCCCTCCCCTTTGGAGATAATCCCCTTTCCAGGTCTGTAAAGGAAGTCGTTCTCATATAATATATATATATTATATACTATATATACGTATATATATATATA
>JAYMFT010316530.1:0-10053 GCA_038088735.1 Panulirus argus | reverse complement strand
TAGTGGTGTCACCAGACTCCAATTGCAAGTAGCTACACTGCAAGCAAGAATTCACCTTGGATGAGGCTGTTTCATCGTCTGTAAACGGAAAGTAGTATGGTCTCCTGAAGGCCCTTCGTGTTCGAAAGGAGGACATCATTTCCCCTCTTCTGCGTGGACTTAAGCCACGGGATAGGGCGAATTGGAACGACGTGGTATACAGGGGGCGACGTAGTGTCAGTGGGATGAGGTAAGGCATGTGAAGCATATAGGGGAAAGCACAGACAGGTCTTAGGGGTTTGGCTCTGCTGTGGATTGGGGATCTGGGTTCTCTGCATTATACATGGCGGCTAGAGAGTAGATTTGAGTAAATGAGGCCATTCTTCTGCTGTTCCTGACGCTACATCCCTTCTCGAGACACGGCGAACAAGAATATATATATATATATATATATATATATATATATACTGGTAGATAGATAGAGAGAGAAACTGGTTGATTTACAGTCATGTGCATCTTCCCCTATTAAATATAAAGGCATGACATGCATTATAGGTTGGGTCAGTATCCATATACGGGACAGTAGGGTAGTACATGTGACCAGTTGCAGAGGTGGGCTCAGGGCCCCCATGGGTTCAGCACTCAAACATCCAGGGGTGGGCGTATTTATAATGAAGCAGAAAAACAAGACTCCAACAGGTCCCACGCATTACCCCGTACTAATTCTGAGGGTGGGGACGAACACTGCAGGTTGGGTCATAATCGATGTATGTGGAAAGTATGCTGTAATAGTATGAGGTAAGTTAAAGAGGTGAGCTGTGGACCCCCATGGGTTTGATACGTAGAAATTAATACTGGGCAGATAAAAGGTAACAGTAGAGTAGACTTCGGAGTTCAGAGTGGTCTTGCAGATAGTCACGTAGGTATGCCTGTTGGCGCAGGCCAGAGATGGTGGAACACTTCGCCATGGTGTTAGAGGGAGTGTTTGTAATGTGCATCACAGTCCTGTAGTTCCTATGCACGTTATGAAGGTCTTTAACCAGCCTCATTGGCCATTACATTTGTGATGGTATGGCATGAGACACCCTAGGGCCGTGTCAGCAGCTGGTGAATTACCCGCCTCTTAGGGCATACTTAGAATCCTGAGGAACTTGGTGGTACGGTTTTCAGACGAATGTCCCCGCAGGGTAGGGTGTGATGTAGTGGATATTAGAGGAATACTCAGTTTGAGACACCCCCTAACGGCTGACTGGGAGCCCTCGATGATGAGGCCGGGTAGGGGAATAGTCAACAAGATATTGTAGGGAGTGCCGTATGACTGCTTGTTCAGTGTGTGGTAACTGGCCCAATCAGAGAGACTCGGGAGGGAGAAGGAAGAGGAGGAGGGCGGAATCCGCTCTCGAGTAGACGTGAAGATGACACAACCACTACCCCGTCTCTCCTGCAGGAAGCCGTTGGAGTAGACTAAGACAGTCTCATCTTGCTTAGTGTTTAAGACGGACTCTGTGATGCCCGGGGATGTTATTTAGGTCTATAACTGTTGGGATGATCTGGAAGGGACTCTAACGTAGGTGGCGGTTAGATGGAATGATTATTTCCTGGGTTAAGTTTTATGAGGGGTGTCACAGGGTGGTTGAGGAAGTATATTTCACAGGCGGTGTCTTGCAAATAGAGGCAGCCATGGTGTGTCATGCGAGGAGGAAGACGGTGGTTTCTCGACCTTTTTGTGACTGCTAAGTAATGTGTGTGTAAGAGAGTAGAGAAGGAGTGGGCAGAGGAAGGTTGCTGTGTACACCTAAAACGCTCTTGGCGCGGACCGTCGAAGACGTTTCGGTAAAACGCCTCTCTCCTGCCCCCATGTTGATAGTGCCTCTGGTCCGGGCACAGTCGAAACCAAGCCAAGCCGCGTGGCCTCGTTTAACCTCCACCTGCCTCAGGTCGGCAAGGTGGGTCTCGAGGGAGGTGAGATCCACAAAGACCCTGAAGAGTTCTGGTTGCTTTCTTCATTCTCCTGACCATAGTCAGTCTTCCTTTCACCCGAGGTGGACGTGTTTAGGGAACGATTTGCCGGTATCACGTCAGTCGCTGTATAAAAAGATAATTACATTGGTTGTTATTTCGGGATGCAATATAGAGGTCAAAAGCCCTGGCTGTGTTTATATTAATTAAATAACATCATCAGCGAAGAATGTGTAGACGTTCTCGTAGCCTCTTTGGGAGACTAGTGAGGAAGGTAGTGGGGATGAGTAGCTATCAAGGCCAGCGTGTGGGAAAGGACCCCGTAGTGTGTGCATTGCAGATGAACGTTGATACAAAGGTGCCGAAGGTGAGGATTAAGGTCCTAAAGATATAACGTCAGCCATACAGTGGTGATGTTAACCACATTTGCCAGGGGTGAACCGGAGAGTTATCCGTGATGCAGGAGGTGGACACAGACGGACGGACGTGGTAGACCCCGTCGCTTCACGAATGAGTCCTGGAGCGCCGTAGTGATATCCAAGTCAGAGGCATCTGAAGACTGAGGATTTTCACGACAGAATGTGCAATAAGAAAATTAGTAGGACGTGTATCTGAGGGAATTTTCATATTCTTGATCTTTTTCTCTATATTTTTTGGGAAAAATGTGTGTGTTTGTGTGTGTGTGTTCCATACTTATATATATTTATTTAGTTGTTTACTGTTATTCCATGACCAACTTTAGTGAAAGAGTCCTGGTGTTACCCAGGACCTCTTTCTAAAGGCCCCACTAGTGTGAAAACTCCCTCCTCGTATAGTATAAATTGATTACATATAGTTAATTACACATTCACATTCAAACATACATATATATATATATATATTTTTAAGGCTCTAGTCACGGACACAAGTCCACATCAAGGTCGGGCCTTAATTGAAATATAGAGGTTAATGAATGGGAAAAAGAAGGGACAAGGAAAAGTATTTACGAATTTCGGAGGAAGTGAAAAACCTGTTCTTTAAAATGAGCCAGGTCATAGTTATTGGGAAAGACATGAGAAGGTAGAAAGTTCCAAAACTTCGTGGTGAAGGAACAAGTTATCAAAACGGCCCACCCATGAGTTGCCACCTTGAGTTGATGTATAAATTCAATATACATAGTATACAATATGATGTATTTATACAGTATACGTTGTATACAATTTTGCGTATGTTATTATGTCACTGCAGTCGATGTCTTGTGGTGGTATTTCCGATGCATACATACGAGCAGTGCTGGAGTGAGAGCCAGACCCTGATAACAGAAGCTGATGGCCGGCTGGTCTTGTACCACGGGAACCATTAGGAGTAACAGCAGTAACCTCGCCGGTGCCGTTACCTACTTAAACCAAGCAGTAACGTCAGTAACATCGGGTGTCTTCCTTCGTTATTGCCACAACCTATTCTTGGTAGTTATGCGAACGTTACAGAAACAAATTCGCATCGGCGATTGCAGCTTTAATGGCGGCGTTGCAGTGTTGTGCCTGTATGTTTGTTTTCGAGATGCAATGGCTGTCAGAATACGTCAGACACACATGGAAAACAAAAAAAATGATGTTGCCTTTTTAATGACTCAGATGTTGTGCTCCATTAGTGTTTAAAAGCACCAAGAGTAAGATTAATTATCAGAATCTCTGTCGCGTGGTAGTAAATGTAGAAGCAGTAGTTACAGTTATAGTACTTGTAACCTTGACAAATGATGCGCAATCGATCAGTCTTCTCGCTTATGATGCTTGAATTTTATTGTGTGTGTCTGTCGCTGGCTCGGGCATCAGCGTGTTTGTATCTTCTGGCTCATCCGATCCTTCCCTTAGAATACTTCGGGTAAATATCTCTGATTTTCGTATCCAGCTGAACTGTTATCATTTATTTACATGTGTTTATATGCATGAGTGTATACACACACACACTCTCTCTCTCTCTCTCTCTCTCTCTCTCTCTCTCTCTCTCTCTCTCTCTCTCTGTAAGGACATGGACATGGTTCATGCAGACAGCATACATAGATTTAAAAAGTCGTATGATAGTAGAGAATGTTCAAGAGGTTGGGCCCCACAAACGTAAAAAAGAAAAATCCCCCCACAGTACAAATACTTAATTACAGATATATAATTATACACACAGACACACACGCATACATACACACACCCACACGTGTGTGTGTGTGTGTGTTTGTGTGTGTCGTAGAGAATGTTAATACGGTGTATTAGGGTACAGAAAAATTGTACGCCGGCCTTGTAGCTTGACGCAATCGTGGATGTTATTCACACCGTACCGGCACTACAACCTGGTGCTGCTTAGTATAATTCATCAGGCAGACTCCCAACTCTATTTTTTCTACCCGGTTTAATCCTCTCCAAAGACAGACCCAGCGAGGTGGAGGAGCGCGTCACCGCCACACGATTATGTTATTCACGGCACAACAACGGAGAAAAAATCATTATAATATACCAGTTCTTTTTCGTATTAGATGACTTTTTTCTAACAGAGCTGTCATGTCGTGTTTATCATCCGGAGTGAAATGATTTTTTTTTTTAAATTGTCATTTACATTCCCCCCCACCCACACACACACACACACACACACACACACACACACACACACACACTCACTCACTCACTCACTCTCTCTTTGGCCTAGCCATGTCGATGTTTGTAAAATTGTGCACACACACCTCTCTCAGTTTGATTCAGTTATGATAATTTATCCCGATTATTCACAGACTCGTAAATAAACTTGTAAATGAATGTAGAGAAAACGGGGGAAGATAAAAAGAGAGCAGGATATGTTTCATTGGCTTACAGGAAATGGCGTCTTTCGGAGCGTATAGCGCAGAGTCCGTCTTTACCCTTGTTGTATCATGAAAACTTCTCTAGAGTTTGTGAAGATTTTGGTCGGTAAAGACACAACAAAAAAAAAAAATGATTTTGTATCTTTCATTGTCCTCCAGTTCTCACAGACACAACGTGCAGTACACATTATTTATGTTATTGGCTTCGAGTCGCATTTTTAAAGACTCAGAAATATCCATGAGAGTATTTTTTTTTTGTTCATTTTTTTTTTAGCTTTTAAACTGCTTCGATCTTCAGCCCTGATTGTTTGTGGACTCCCTAGGGGAGAGGAGGGGAGGAGGGAGGGAGGGGCATTGAGTTGTGTAACTTGTCATGAATTACAGATAACGCGAGTGGTGTCTGAAATCCAGTGATACAATTTTGTTTTTTTTATTGAAGGTTTTCTGGGTTCGACCACAGTTGGTTATATCTGTTTCGAGCACCGACGGTTCGTTCACATGATGATGATATTACGTAAACCTAGCGGTTCGACTCCTGTTCATGATTCTACACTTAGTGGTTCGAACACTTTGAGGGTTCACATGTTGATAGGACACCCGGTGATGGTTCGACCGCTGCTGTTGGTTCACTTGCTGATGACTCGACGCCTGGTGGTTCGACCGGTGAGAGCTCATTGCTTAATGATTCCACCATTCCTGATGGTTCTGGTCCTGCTTGTTTGACCATAGTCGGTTGGTTGAGCCTGGAGTGCATGCACGTACGTGCAGTGCATTGGACAGTAGCGATGGATCACCGCGGAAGACATGGCCGAGTTGTGTTTGGTTTGCGCGGTCTTCTGGGGTTCGAACCTGTGTTCCTGAGTCTGACGGGTCACTTGTGTAGTCTTGCTCGAGCTGGACTTGTTGTTGTTCGTGGGAAGAGTGGCCTCGCTCGGTATTTTGCGGAATATCTTTATAAGTACCTTATGATTTTTCACTACAATTGTGTTGCAAGCATTATATAGGTATTGTCACCCGTCGCTCTTATACTTATTAAAGTATGAGAGTGTAGGAAACCTGTGAAATCAACAGCCACTGAAAGAGCCTTGCTAATGGGTCACTGATTATAATGTTTATATCCGTTTGCATTATGAAAATCAAGCTGTTACAGATTCGCACGTAAACGCAGTGTCAACAGGTTTAGTTGATATGTTTACTTTTTGAATCCAGTATGCTAATGGAATTGCATCTCGTCTGTTATTCTGGTCCATTGACACTTGCTATCTCATCCCCCACAGGAGCAGTACGTGCCCAGGTGTCAAGGTTGTAGTGAGTAGCAGTAGTTCCCTGTTACTTGTGGCAGTAGTCGCGTGATTGTACTCCTGTTGGATTCTTGAACACGGTGGTAAGACCCTTAGGGATGTAATGGCACGAGTACGGTCAGAGGCCAGGCCTTCGTGCTCAAGGGAGGGCCAGTGTACCCGGCTGCATCTGCTGGTTCCTCAATATTTTCCCCGGAGTTGACTCGACAGATCTTATGTGTATCGTTGAATCTCCCCAGATACCGCTTGTCGCACAGCATTGCACCTGGTACTGTGGTCCCTTCTTCCCCCTTATTCTTCAGCGAGGTGTAACGTAACGTGAATAGATCAGGCGTCGTGAACTGCCTTAAGGAAATGTCCGGGTCACCATGCGTGGTCTGGTATTACGCGGTCCATACGACACGTGGAAGACCTTGGGAAGTTGAATCCACAGGGCACACACACACACACACACACACACACTCGTGCAGCACACCACTCTGACGAGTCACCGAGATTATAGCATCACTCCCAACGAGCAGCATGAAGTGACTGAAATATTCTGTGGATACCGTCTTGTTTTCATAGCCCAATGACACACTACGGGAGGCGCCCCGTTAGTCATTTGTTGAGTAAATACATCCTGTTTATTGCATCACATTGTGAGGGCGGTGCTCTCAGGTCCCCCACCTCGAGTGGCTATGGCCCCATAAGTTAGGTAAGTTATGATCACAGGTGGTGCTCGCTCCTTCACATCCAGCCATTATGTAAACCTTCTTTCTCTGGGTGTTCGAGAGGGGAAAAAAAACAAAGCGTTATACTATCTAAATATGATCATAAAGAAGCAGTGAATCATGATTGTCAGGGGAATATGCAGCCTAGCAGACCCGAAGATCGGACGGTAACATATACCGCTCCCCTCCCTCCTTCCGTGCAGTACTGGGCTCAACGACCTCGGGGATAGCAAGACCAGTGTTTATCCTCAGGTTCGTCCGTAAGAAACACGGCCTTCACCGTTATCCGAATCAAAGTATCCTTATCTCGTATCACCGCATAAATCAGTGAGTTATCGTGTCAATATTAATCCGTCACTTCGCCGACACCGCCGCCTCCCGCCAGAAGCACGTCACAGACCCTCTCTTGTCCCGGTATCCTTCAAGGGGTGTTTATGATGAAGCTAGAAAAAAAAAAAAAAGAAAAGAAAAGACGGGAAGTACCTTGACCCATTGTTTTTAACTTAGCTCTTTCAAATAATGATACTGATAATACGAAGCATAGAGGAAGGAATCCAAAGGTCTTGTAGGAAGTTACTAAGGCGTAAAACTTTTATAGATATTGATAATACTAATACTAATAATAATAGTGATGATAATATTAATAATAATAATAATAATAATAATAATAATAATACGAAACACATAGGAAGGAATCCAAAGGTCTTATGAGAAAGTCACCGAGGCTGTTGTACTTACTGTATGTATTACACTGCCGGACTGTTTTGTCGATTTACCAGTCTGTATCAGACGACGTGCCACGCGGATATTTGACTTCTTGTGTTTTTACTTTTTTCAGGAAATGTGTGTGGAAACCCTGGCTGCGAAGACTCTGACGAGGTGTGGATGAACCGCTCTTCAGATTTCAAGGTAAGAGTGAGAATAGTTCCTCTCCTGGTCCATCGTAAGGCTGGCGTGAGAGCCGGAGGAAAATAAAGTCCGGGTAGATCTGAGATATATGTAGTTATACCCAGATATTAAAGATACCGGGCATGGCGATTGATGGTGAACACTGAAAGTCAAGCCCTCAGTTGGTTGATAGTTGCTTGCGCTTTGAATCATATCAGGTCTTCTTTTTTTAAGTTTCATGATGTGATAGCTAATGTTTTGTTGATTTTACGGTAAAATTTGTATCTCGGTAGATTGTTTAGAAATTAATTTCAGAACAATTTAACTGTGAATGTAATGGGTTCTACGTTTTGTTAAGTGGTGCTTGTAATTTCAAGGTTTGTTTGAGTTGGATTGAACTGCGTCCAGTTCATGCTTCTTGGAAATGACACGGTATCATTTGTTCAGTTATCCGAGGTATTGTTTTATAATTAAGCGTGAATATTTGCCTCAGAACTGTATCTTAGTTTGATGGTAGGTCGTGTGTAGATGGCTCCAGGTGAATTAGCGGCATCAGGTAATAAAGTTCGATTGAGAAAACAAAAGGAGAAATCTTCATCATCAGCAGGAGCGTTATCTACACTACTACCCCCCTTCCCCCTCTTTCCCCCCAAGTAACACAACATTGGCATCATCGTCAGCAGCAACTACACCTTATCATAACCGGCAACACCATCATTATTATCACCGCCATCGTTCATCGTCAACATCATGATTATCATCAGTAACAGCATCATTATCTATCGTAGTGATGGCGACAGAAGCCTCGGTACTAATTATAGCGTGATGGTATCGCTCTGCTGGTAGGAGGAGCAGGGTAGTGTGTGTGTGTGTGTGTGTCGGCAGGGGCGGGCGGTGGTGGGAGGCGAGTGCGACCACCGCCACCGCGGTGTCTGCTCACCTGGTGCGGCACAGTCCGCCTCCTGTGCCACCCCACTCCCGATGTCCCCGCTCCTCTCAGAGACGGGGGTCTGTGTGCCTCCTGTCTATGTAGAGAGAGAGAGAGAGAGAGAGAGAGAGACCTTCCCCCCTTACTTTTCCCTCTGTGAAAGGGTTCACAGTCCTTCCCTGTGTGAAAGGACCCCCTACTCATATTTTTTTCTTCTGTGACGGCGTCCCCCTGACTGTCCCTGTGAAAGGGCTGTGTTTTTCCTGGCAGAGAGGACCCCCTACCCATTCTCTCCATGAAAGGTCGGGCCCCTGAATCACATAGTGCGGAGGGGTTCCCTGACCCCTTGTGTAGAAATGCCCCCCCCCTCCCATTACTCCCACCCTTTGCCTCCTCCCAGTGAAAGGGCCCCCTGCCGCTTCCCTTTGAGAAAGGGGGTCGCCAACTCCTTCCCTCGGCGGAAAGATCCCTTGCTGATTCCCTTTTGTGAAAGGACCCCTGCTGCTGCTTGAGAAGAGTCACCCTCAACACTTACCCCATCTATGGGGGAGGACGTCCCCCCCCCCTACCCTCCTCCTCACACTAGTCCTGTCCCTTATGGGGGTCTCTGCTCCCCCTCGCCTCTCGAGGTGTCCCCCTCCTTAGGTCTTCTTTGAAAGGGCCCACCAGCCACGCAAGGCCTGTCGCTTGAAGCTCCCTTTTGTTTTGCTCATTTGAAACGCCAGCACCCTCGTTCCTGTGTGTTCATCTTTGATATGAGGTATACCGTAAACACGTTCTCAAAGAAGCACCGGTATGTTCTTAATCAATTAACTAGGATCTTATCCCTCTGACATTAAGGGGTCACGTATAATCCGTCGGAGAGGATATACCGGCATCCGTTCCTGCTTTCCTCACCTCTCCTCCTCGTATAATATCTCGTGTGTCAACCCTTCTTGATATGAATCTCCTGCGCTCATTACGGAGGGACCCTAATGCCTTCCTCCTAGTAGGAAACCCCCTTATTTCCTTCCATTTATGGCAGGCTTATCTCCCTCTCTCCTAAGAAAGGATCCAATATTACAGTCTCTCTCGTCTCAGTCCTCCCTCACGGCCGGCCACCACCCCTTTCCCCCTTCTCCGTCCCTCCCGTCTGGCGTGGGACACCCCCCCACAATCCACCGCCCGGATCAAAGGCTGTGGGTGTGGGGTTGAAGGCACTGCTACCGGGGTCGCGATGCAACAAGGCAGAAAGGAGACTTAACATGCTAGATTAGTATCTTCGTGTACGGTTCCATCTTGGGAGCTGACGGCTACCTCCCCCGCTCCCCAAGGCCGCCATCCACCCCCCCCTACCTGATGAACATTCCTCTTTACATGAAAGCTCATTTTATTTTATGTTTATGACCCGTTGTGATTGCTTGTTCCTCTCTCTCTCTCTCTCTCTCTCTCTCTCTCTCTCCCTCCCTCTCTCTCCCCCCC
>JAYMFT010316529.1:0-23494 GCA_038088735.1 Panulirus argus | reverse complement strand
GTACAGACCCTTGAGGGACACCGCTGTTGATGGAGAAAAGGGGGGAGGCTGATCCATCAACAACCACAGAGATAGATTGGCCGGAGAGGAAGCAAAGTGAGGGAGGAAAGCCAAAAGAGGGGAGTATAGAGATGAGACCCCGATGCCACACCCTGTAAAAAGCCTTAGATATGTCAAGGGCAACTACATATGACTTTCCAAAATTTTTCAGCGATGATGTCCAGACATTAGTAAGATGGGATAGAATATCTCTAGTGGATCTCGCCTTACGGAATCCATACTGGTGATCAGAGAGAAGACTGTGATTTCTCGAGGTGTTTAAGGATATGGGAGTTGAGTAGAGATTCAAAGACTTTGGAATTGGTAGATGTCAAAGCAACAGGACGATAGTTAGAGGTGTCAGAACGGTCCCCTTCTTAGGGATGGGATGTATCAAAGCATATTTCCAAGGAAAAGGAAAAGTTTTCGTTTTTAAACAGAAACGGAATAGACGAGCAAGCACAGGTGCAGGTTCAGAGGCACACTCTTTCAGTACACAGGGATGGATGCCATCAGAACCATAAGCATTGCTTATGTTTAGAGAAAGAAGAGCTTTTCGGACAGTCCGAAAAGAGATTTTAGGAAGAATCATAGGATCAGTAAGAGGAGCATCAGGGGATGAGGGAATGTTAGAGTCATCCAAGGTGGAGTTAGAGGAGAAACGGGAACCGACGAGAGTTGCTTTGTCAATGGGAGATACAGTTATAGTACCGTCAGGACGGAAAAGTGAGGGAAAGTTGAAGCGACAGAAGTTGTTAGAGATGCCCTTAGTTAAAAACCAGAAAGACCTATCCGTGGATGACGAGGAGAGGTTATCGCACTTCCTTTGAATAAAAGAACGCTTCGCCTCACGGATAACGCGCTTGCAACGATTACGGGTACTGATAAAAGCTGAATGGGAGCCAGAGGTAGGAGAGTTTTTCCACGCTCGATATATGCACAGTGAGTTAAGGGGAGTCAATCAGATAGCTTGATGCGAAGTGATTCACAACCGACATAAACAGAGTACAGATCAATATAAAATCATTAAAATAGAATTCAAAACAGAAAGTGAGATATATAAGAAGAGAGCTAAATGGGAAATGAGATACAAAACAGTAAGTGGAGAAAATAACAATAAGAGATAAACAGTCATGGTAAGCTAATAAAAAGTCAGTTTATTTCTAGGGAAAGGGATTCGTTTACAGAAACCTTGTGTTTCTGAGTAAGAAAAGGCGTTAAAGATAAGTGGAAAAAAAAAACAAGATGGATGGATGACATCCATGGCCACTGGTATGTCAAAATCTTACCCACAGTCCCACTGTGGACAACACTCTTCCTGAGGATAGACCAGTTGGCAGCCTGGATCTGTCGGAGGAGCGGACATGCACTCCTGCACCTCCTTCATGACACCGTCCTCGGTACAGAAGAAGGTGGTACAGGGGTCCGTCTGCCAAGTGGAATTCAGGGCGTGGCTTCCACTATTCATATCCAGACACTGTATCTCAGCAACCGTCAGTTCCGTTGTCGTGCGGAGGCCATTAAGCTCTGGAAATTCTGTCGCGGTAGCGCCACTGTCAAGTAGAAATGAATAGTGATATTAACTTTTTCCTTTTTACCTGAAGCCCAGTGGCAATATACGTTATGCTTCCGGAATTGTATCTCACCTACTCTCTGATGAGGCTTCACTTATCGCCGGGGCTTCATGGACCCAAGAAGGGAACTGCTGCGTTAAAGAGTAATAAAAACACGTATTTGTTGATGGACTAACGGGGATTTACGGTAGTTGGGGCAACACTGGCCAGGAAGGGTATGCAGATGACATGGGCCAGGGTGGCGGCGGAGGGCATTGCTCGTGCACACAGATGATCCCCGAGCCGTAGTGGCACGTACTCAGAGCACAGTGGTCCACTGGATCCCGCCAGAACACGTTGTCTCCGCGAATTTCTCCTTTGGAGTCCAAACTGAAACCCTTGTGATACTGAATAAGAAAATAAATCAAAGATAAGTCAGGGAGACGGTGAATGACACCCATGGCTGTGGATGTCTGGTAAACCTACCTACAGTTCCAGTGCGGACAACATTCGTCCTCTGAAAAGACCAGTTGGCAGCTCGGATGCACAGGATATGTGGTTACGCATTCCTTCACCTCCTTCATGATGCCGTACTTGGTGCAGGTGAAGGTGGTGCAAGGGTCATCTTGCCAGGTTGAAATCAGGTCGTGGTCTTTGTCTTCCGTACTCGGGCACTCTAACTCAGCATGCGTCGGTTCTGTTGTCGTGATGAAGCCTTTTCGCTCAGGAAGTTCGGTCGTGATAGCGAAACTGTCAAATGGAAATGAAGAAGGAAATGAAATGTATTCCTATTTGACCGACCTCTTCTGGTTTACGTATGATAAATCATTTGAGTATTGTGATCGTCGTTGAAATTTTCAAATGACACAGTGGCTAAAACTATATCTGGTACAGTTCCAGCTCATTGAAGGGAGCTCGTCTAGACAGGTGGGTGGGGCTATGACTGAACCGATGTGCTTTAGCTTCTCACTTGTGATTAGATGCCTGACGAGAGATCATTGGTTCTGGAACGTCTTGCAGCAGTGCCTAATCCTTTATTCGCTTGTATATCTTATCTAAGACACTGGGACCCATAAGAAAAATATAATTGTTCTAAATAAGGCCATTATTTTCTTAGATCATCATCTATAACATCTTTGTCAAATCTCAAAAGAACTGATAATCCTAAGTGAGAAAAACGATCGTTTACGAAAATAACATGAGAATTTTCACGACAGACTAAATGAAATTAAAGTAATTTACTTTACTAGGATAAGTAGGACAAAACCATGAAATTTCAGGGAAAGTTTAAGCTGGCTGAACTTAATCATTTATCAAGGTATCTTTTTGTAGTAGATCAAACTGGATAGTAAAAAATGAAAAATACAAAGGAATACAAAGGAAGAATGAAATTTATGGTTGGATGCAAAGTGAATCGTGAGTAAGTTAAACAAAATAAAGGTTAATATAGAATCTTTGAAGTGAGCTTCAAATAGAAAAAAGATACAAGAAGAAAGCTAAATAAAAATTGAAAAAGAAAATTAAAATAGTGAGAGACAAACCGAGATGTTAGGTCATTATACAATGCGAATAGATTGCTCGAAAGAGGGATTTGTATACTAATGTCGTTTTTTTTTTTAATTTTCATTAAAGATATTTTGGGTAAAAGTCAGAAGACACCCATGGCCACGGGTATGTCAGGAACCTACCCACAGTCCCAGCGTGGACAACACTCGTCCTGGGTAGAGATCAGTTGGCAGCTCTGATTCATGGGATTAACGGACACGCACTCCAGCACCTCCTTCACGGTGCCGTACTTAGTACAGGTGAAGGTGGTGCAGGGGTCCGGCTGCCAGGTGGAATTCAGGGCGTGGCTTTTGCCATTCATATCCAGACACTCGTCAACCGTTGGTTTTGGCGTTGGGCGGAGGCCTTTACGCTGTGGACGTTCGGTCGTGGTAGCGAGACTGTCAGACAGATATAGTGAAATTAATTTCGTCCTTCTTTACCTGAATCCCAATGGCATTTATACATGTTTCTCCTGGGAATATATCTCACGTACCACCTGGGGTCCCGTGGACCCCAGGTTGGGAACTACTGCCTTAAAAAGTAATCACAACATAGATTTGTAAAGGGACTAACGGAGGTTTACAGTAGTTGGGGCAACACTGGCCAGGGAGGGTATGTGGATGACACGGCCAGGTTGGCGGTGGAGGACATTGCTCGTGCACACAGATGATCCCAGGGCCGAAGTGGCACGTACACAGGGAACAGGGGTCCTCTGGATCCCGCCAGACCTCGTTTTCTTTGTGAAGTTCTCCTCCTGAGTCCAGACAGTAACTGGAAATCAGTATGTATTGTTAGGATATCAAGTGAAAGAACTATCAGTAGCTGTATTTGAAAATCCATCAGGCTTAATGGTAGCTATGAAAGATAAAAGAATATCAGTTATGCTGAGGAAGTGACCGAGATGCGGCATTATCAATCAAGACATCGTTAATGGTTATCATCATTACTGAATTCGATATCTTTATACATTCTTTCGAAACCTGTATAGCTAAGTGGCAGTCAAATAAGTTTAAGATTTTCCAATATGATCTATGAATTAGATGGATGATAAGCAGAGATGAAAGCATGAAATACAGTATACAAAGAGAGGTTTTTGATATATCCCATATGGTAAGTGGAACACTCGTAAATCTTTGTCTCAGGACACAAGAGAAGCTTATATACGTTCAAGACACGAAAAGCAACTCTTTCAAGCTATCCAAAACCATTCACACTAGAAATTGCAGGATAACTCACATATAAAGGACAGAACACCACTTAGCTTATGATAACTGGACGGTCATGAAAATTTAGTTTTCTTTCATGGGTTTCTGTATAGAACTGTGGGAGGGGAAATTATATTATTAGAACCTTGGACAGATAACTAGTTTCTTCCTTACCTTGGTGGGACAAATCAACTTTTGGTTTTTAAACAAGTGCAAACCGAGAATCATTGCTCTCCTGGTGAAGTGATTCACAAAATTCCCCAATCAATATATTCTTGTAGTAGATCAAACTGCACAGTAAAATAACGAGGAATGAATCATACAACTTGATGTAAAGGGAATCATACGTTGAATAAGAAAAAGGAAAGTTAAGGAAAACATTAAAGGAAAATGAATTATAAGAGAGTTAAACATATAACTGTGAATGAGAAGCAAACCTTGACGGTCAGAAAATCGATTGATAGAAAAAGGGATTCGTTTGCTAAAACATTTATGTGTACGATTAAGAGAAAACACAAAGTTAAGCTGGAAGAGAAGATGGATGGCATCCAAGGCCACAAGTATCTGAGAAACATACCTGCAATCCCACTGTGGACAACACTCGTCCTCAACGAAGACCTGTTGGCAGCTCGGATTCATTGGAGAAGTGGATTTGCACTCTTCCACGTCCTCAAGGATACCGTCCTTGGCACAGGTGAAGGTGGTGCAGGGGTCAGTCTGCCAGGTGGAATTCAGGGCGTGGCTTCCACCATTCACATCCAGACACTCGGTAACCGGTGGTTCAGTTGTCGTTTTGAGGATTTCGCGTTCAGGAAGTTCGGTCGTGGTAGCAACGCTGTGAAACGGAAATGAATATTGAAATAAAAAATTATTCAACTTGAAGTCCTCTTTTTGTGTATGATACATTAGGTAAATACGATAGTCGTTGAGATTCAGGATACGACACAGTGGCTAAAACTGTATCTAGTGCTGCTTCAGTTTGAAGGGAACTCGTACAGACAAGTGGATAGTGCGATGACTGACCTGAGGTACTTTACCTTCTCATTCATTATCGGATAATTATGAATAAATGATTGATTTTGCAACAGCCCTTAGCAGTGTCCAGTCATTCAGTTTCTCCTTTATCTTATCCAAGGAACTATGACGCTTAGGAAAAATATCAATCTTAATGATAGGGAAGCAGACTATGTTCATTATTTTCAAAAGGATCATTATTTCTTCGGTCACCGTCATCAATAACATCATTGTAAATTTTTTCAAATAATGATATTCTTGAATAGGTACAGAAAAAATATCTTTAAAGAAAATATCTTAATCATTTGTACTTCAGACTGAATAAAATCAAAGTACCTTTCTTAATGGGTGTTTGGGACAAAGTTAGACGAAAAATAGATGTATAAATACATGTATACACCAAGATATATGTATAATTGGTATGAACAGCAAAGAGCAAAATATAAAACAGAAGAAAGAGAATAGAAATCAAGATTTAGGGAAAGTTAAATAAGTTAGATATGTTGGCTGAACTTAACCCTTTATGAAAGACATCTTGTTTGTATCGCTGAATTATCTGAACGTGTTTCGCTATTGTAGGAATCAAATATAATCATATTATTTGTTGCATGACCTGTCAGCCGACTACAGGAACAACTGATGAAGAATACGTCTGAGATCGGAGGCTGACACACAACATCAAGACATTTCCCACGCTCTTATGTAGTAAACCTTCAGCCGAATTCCGTGGAGGTGCTCTATGATACCTCGTGTATGATAGCATCGACAGTCGTGAAAAGTTGGCTCAGGAAAAAAGAGATATATATTAAGTCAACACAACTCTTTCAACATTTTCAGAACCATCTACTCTGGTACCCGTGTATATATTTGAAGTTGAAGGATGGATCACATATAATTGATACAGTGATATATTAACATATTCTTACTGGATGGTTATGAAAATCTAGTTTAGTATCATCCTTACCCTGCTGGCACTGCGTTCAGTAGCGGTTTTGTTGTTGATGACAAACTTCTTCTTGTAAACAGAGAATTATTTAAGTTTTTTCTTTAAACAACTATAAACAGAAAGCCACTGTTCTCCTGATAAACTGTTCTCCAAATCTCTCCATCTAATTGTTAGTATCTTTTGTAGTAGATGAAGCTTTACAGCAACTAACGATGATGCAGTCAGATAACTGGAAGTGTAGTGAATCATAAGTGAAGTAAACAAAAGAGTTTAGAATATAAGGAGAAAGATAAATAAGATGTGAATACAACATCGTAATTAGAGAAATATGAATCATAAGTCAATTGATTGTGGCAGTGCATTGTTAGAAAAAGGGCTTTGTTTAATAAGAATTTGGGTTTCAGAGTAAGACAAGAAACTAAAGATGAGTTAGGAAGATGGGGGACGACAGTTGTCTTAAAAACCTACCTACAGTCCCAACGTGGACAACACTCGTCCTGGGTAGAGACGAGTTGACAGCTCTGATTCACTGGAGTGGTAGATACGCACTCCTGCTCCTCTTTCTGGATACCGTACTTGGTGCAGGTAAACGTGGTGCAGGGGTCCGTTTGCCACATGGAATTCAGGGCGTGGCTTGTACCATTCACATCTTGGCACGATTTCTCAGCATCCGTTTGCTCCGTTGTCGGGCGGAGGCTCTTGCGCTCTGGAAGTTCGGTCGTGGTAGCAACACTGTCAAATAGAATTAGGTAGTGAAATTAGTATTTCCTTCTCTCCTGGAGCCCAGCGCTATTGCACGTTTTTCTCCTGGGAACGTATCTCACGTACCCTCTGATGAGGTTTCACGTATCCCTGGCGGTCCGTGGACCTCAGGTTGAGAAACAATGGTTTAAAGGGTAATCACAACATATGTTTTGTAAAGGGACTGACGGGCGTTTACAGTAGTTGGGGCAACACTGGCCAGGGAGGGTATGTGGATGACAAGGCCAGGGTGGCGGTGGAGGACATTGCTCGTGCACACAGATGATCCCAGGACCGAAGTGGCACGTACACAGGGAACAGGGGTCCGCTGGATCCCGCCAGACCTCGTTTTCTTTGCGAAGTTCTCCTGAGTCCAGACAGTGACTGGAAACCAGTATGTATTGTTAGGAAAACAAATGAGGGAATTTTCAGTAACTGCATTTGAAAAGACATCACTTTTAACGGCAGGTATGAAAGAGAAGAGAATATCAAGTTTTCTCGAATATATCTTTTCATTGCAAATCAATCTCATTTTTATAAACTGATTATGTGGAAGAAGTCATCTAGATGCTGGTTTATCAATCAAGACATTGTTAGTAAGTTTACTTTATTTGATAGCAATATCTTTGTAAATCAGTTCAAAATTTATTTAACTAGATTGCTAACAAATAAGTTTAAGATTTACCAGGATGATATATTCATAATCAGCATGAGAGGAAAGTATGAAATGAAATATAAATATTAAACATGAAAATTTTGGGACAGTTTACTTTGGTGAACTTAATCGATTGTCAAAGCTATTTAATCTGTATTGTTGAATTATCTGAACATGTTTCACTGTCGTAGGAAACAAGCGCAATCATATCTTTCTTTCCTTGATCTGTCTACCAACAACTGAGACAACTGGTGAAGACCATGACTGAGATCGGAAGCTGCTACACAGCTTCAAGACAATTTTCTCACTGTTACTTCGCGATACTTCAGCAGGATTCCGAAGAGAGCTTTTTGATATATCCTATACGACAAGAGTGAAACTCGAAAATAGTTGTCTCAGGACACAAGACAGACCAATATATCAAGTTACCAAAAACACGCTTTCAAGTTTACCAGAGCCATCCTTACTGGTACCTATGTATGTACTGGAAGTTGCTGGATGATTCACAAATAAGTGTTAAAACGCTATATAGCTTTTGTTAACTGAATGGTCATGAAAATTTAGTTTTGTTTTGGTTTTCTATATAGGGCTGTGGGAGGACAATAACATTGGTAGAACCTTGGACAGATAATCAGTTTCTTCCTTACCCTGGCGGCGCTGCGGTCAGCGGTGCTACTGTAGTTGAAAAATATCTGTAAATGGAGAAACAAATTAACTTTCTGTCTTTAAATAAATGTAAACCGGAAACCACTGTACCCCTGGTAAAGTAATTCACAGAATCCCTCAATCAAAATCTTAATTCATTCTTTGTCGTAGATCAAACTGCACTATAGATAACTATGAATGAATCATATAACTTGACTTGAAGGGGAATCATAAGTGAAGTAAACAAAAGGAAAGTAAACTAAAGCATTGAAACGAAATAGAAAACAAAAATGAGTCATAAGAAGAGAGTTAGAAAGTGAAGCACAAAACAAAAAAAGAAAATATGAATGAGAGATAAACTTTGATACTAAGACAATAAAGAGTGCCAATCGAATGATAGATAAAGGGATTCGCTTACTGAAACTTTTGTGTATGAGAAAGAAAAGACATTCAAGATAAGTTGGGAAAACGATGCATGGCATCTATAGCCACGTGTATCTGAGAAACATACACACACTCCAACCGTGGACAACACTCGTCATCGAGAAAGATCAGTTGACAGCTCTGATTCACAGGAGAGAGAGTTTTGCACTCCTTGATATCCTTCATGACACCGTCCTTCGTACAGGTGAAAGTGGTGCAGGGGTCCGTCTGCCAAGTGGATTTCAGAGCGTGGCTTTTGCCATTCATATCCAAACATTCGGTAACCGGTGGTGCTGTTGTCGAGCTTGGGCCTTTGCGTTCAGGAAGTTCGGTCGTGGTAGCAAAGCTGTCGAAACAAAATGAATATTGAAATAAAATCTTATTCTTTTTACCCTGACTTCTCTATCTACGCATGATTAATCAGCTAAGTATTGCAGTCGTTGAGATTTAGCAAAAAGACACAGTGACTAAAACTGCATCTAGTACTGCTTCAGCTTCTTGAAGGGAACTCGTCCAGACAGGTGGGTGGTGCAATGACAAAACTGATGTACTTTAGCTTTTCATTTAGTATTGGATATTTAAAAGATGATTGGTTGTGTAATGGCCCATAGCATATCCTTCGATTTCTCGTTTATCTTTTTCAAAGAACCCTAACACATAATAAAAGTAAAATCATTTATAAGACTGAAGTAGAATATAATATTGTTTTCAAAAGGATAATTCTTTCTTTGATAATATTCATCAGTAACATCATTGCAAAGTTTTAAAAGTAAAAACATTCTTTAATCGATTAAGTGCGGAGAAAATGCCGATCACTTAAACAGCCTAATCATTTTCCATACAGACTGAATGAAATCAAAGTGATTTTCTTTAACGGGGTCCTTGGAACAGAGTCAGATCCAAAATGTATATACATAGACATGAATACAACGTGATATAACTATAAATGGTACTATCAGTTGTGAGGAAAATCTGAAATAGATAAAAAAAAAAGATTAGACATAATAAGTTAGGGAAAATTAAGTTAGATAAGCTGGCTGAACTTAATCATCTATGAAAGACATTTTATCTGTAACGTTACATTATCTGAACGTGTCTGTCTATCGTAGGAATCAAATATAATCCTATTGTTTGTTGCCTGATCTGTCTGCCGACATCTCGAACAACGGATGAAGAATATGTCTAAGATCGGATGCTGACACAAAACGTCAAAACATTTCCCTCACTCTTATGTACTGACGTCTCAGCCGAATTCCGAGGAGGTGCTCTATGTTATACTGTTTATGATAACATCGACAGTCATGAATAGTTGTCTCAGGAAAAAAAATCTATAACAAGTATCTGTCTTACTGCAGTCAGCGGTAGTGCTGTTGTTGATGACAAATCTTTGTATGTAGAGAAATAATTTAATCTTTATCTTTAAACAATTATAAACAGGGAACCGCTTTTCAAATAAAGGAATTTTCCAAATCTGCCAATCTAATCATCAGTCTTTTTCTGTAGTAGATCAAACTCTACAGAAAATATTGATGAATGAATGATCTAGATGGATGTAAAGTTAGTAATAAATGAAATAAACAAAGGAGAAATCAGTATCAAATTATTGAAGTGAAATTCAAAATAGAAGATAGGTTATAAGAAGATAGGTAAATATGAAGGGAAATTCATAAATACTATTGGAGAAAATGTGAATGTAACTTAAGTCCATTAATTGTGTCTTTGCATTGCTAGAAAAAGGAATTTGTATATTAAGACAATTTGCTTCGGAGTTAGACAATAATTGACAGACAGGTCGAGAAAACGCTAGATGACATCCATGGTCACAGGTGTCTGAAAAACCTACCTACAGTCCCACTGTGGACAACACTCTTCCTCAAAGTAGACCGGTTGGCAGCTCAGATTCATTAGAGCGGCGGATTCGCACTCCTGCACCTCCTCTAGAACACCGTCCTCGGTGCAGGTGAAGGTGGTGCATGGGTCCGTCTGCCAAGTGGAATTTAGGGCATGGCTTCCACCATTCACATCCAGACACTCTATCTCAGGTGGTTCTGTTGTTGGGCGGAGGCCTTTGCGTTCCGGAAGTTCGGTCGTGGTCGCAACGCTGTCAAATGAAGATCAATATTGAAATGAAATCTATTTCTTCTAACTTGAACTTCTCTGTTTACGCATGATAAACCAGTCAAGTATTGTAGTCAATGAGATTTAGCAAACGACACATTGGCTAAAACTGTATCTAGCGCTGCTTCAGCTTCTTAAAGGGAACTCTTCCAGACAGGTGGCTGATGCAATGACAGAACTGATGTACTCGTACTTTACCTTTTCATTTAGTATTCAACACTTACGAAAAGATGATTGGTTATGGAATAACCCATTACAATGCCCAATCCTTTGATATCTTGTTTATCTTATTTAAGGAACCGTGATGCATAAGAAAAGTATAATCATTTATAAGACTGAAGTAGAATATAATCATTGTTTTAAAAAGGATAATTCTTTCTTCGATAATATTCTTTGGTAACATAACTGCAAAGTTTTAAAAGTAAAGACATTCTTGAATAAGTGCGGAGAAAATGTCGATCACTGAAACAGCCTAATCAATTTCACTACATACTGAATGAAATCAAAGTAACTTTCTTCACCGGGATGCTTGGGACAAAGTCAGCTCCAAAATGTATGTACAAGACATCAATACACGATGATTCATCTATAAATGGTATAAGCAGTTGTGAGCAAAATCTGATATAGATAAAAAGATTAGACATAATAATTTTGGGAAACTCAAGTTACATGAATTGGCTGAACTTAATTGTTTATGAAAGAAATCGTATCTGTAACGTCAAATTATTTGAACAAGTCCATCTGTCGTATGAATCAAATATAACCTGTCTGCCGACATCTGGAACAACGGATGAAGAATATGTCTGAGATCAGAAGCTGACAAAAAGCATCAAAATATTTCCTTACACTTATGAACTGACTTTTCAGTCGAATTTCGAGGAAGTGCTCCATGTTATAAGGTTTATGATAACATCGACAATCGTGAATAGTAGTCACGGGAAAAGAAAATTATATTGTCACTGATCACAACCCTTTCAACTTTTTCTGTACCATCCACTCTGATACCTACGCATATGTTGGAAATTGTATGATGGAATACATATGAATGATAAAACACTATATTCATTTATGGTAAGTATATGTTTATGAAAGTCTAGTTTCATTATGAATTTCTATATTGAATAAAGTTATGGGAAGGAAATGGCATTTTTAGTAACCTAAACAGATAACAAGTATGTAGCTTACCATGGTGTTACTGCAGTCAGCGGTAGTGCTGTAGTTGATGACAAATCTTTGTATGTAGAATAATAGATTTGATCTTTATCTTTAAACAATTATAAATAGGGAACCGCTGTTCTCCTGATAAAGGAATTCTCCAAATCTGTCAATTAAATCATTAGTCTTCTTCTGCGGTAGATCAAACTACACAGTAAATATCGATGAATGAATCATCCAGCTGAATGTAAAGTAAGTAATAAGTGAAATAAAAGAAAGAAAGACTGATATTCAATAACTGAAGTGAAATACAAAATAGAAAATAGGTTATAAGAAGATAGGTAAATAAGAAGTGAAATGCAAAACTATTATTGAAGAAAATGTGAATGTAACTTAAGTCCATTAATTATGTCTATGCATCGCTAGAAAAAGGAATTCGTTTACAAAGACAATTTGCTTCTGAGTAAGACAAGAAATCACAGATAAGTCGAACAAAGGCTGGATGACATCCTTGGCCACAGGAATCTTAGAAACCTACCTACAGTCCCACTGTGGACAACACTCTCCCTCAAAGTAGACCGGTTGGCAGCTCAGATTCATTGGGGTGGTGGATTCGCACTCCTGTACCTCCTCCAAGATAGCGTCCTCAGTACAGGTGAAGGTAGTACATGGGTCCGTCTGCCAGGTGGAATACAAGGCGTGGCTTCCACCATTCATATCCACACACTCTATCTCAGGAGGTTCTGTTGTTGGGCGGGGGCCTTTGCGCTCCGGAAGTTCCGTTGTGGTAGCAACGCTGTCAAATGAAAATGAATATTGAAATAAAATCTATTCCTTTTAACCTGAACTTCTCTGTTTACACATGATATATCAGTTAAGTATTGCAATCGTTGTGATTTAGCAAACGATACATTGGCTAAAACTGTATCTAGCGCTGCTTCAGCTTCTTAAAGGGAACTCGTCCAGACAGGTGGTTGATGTAATGACAGAGCTGATATACTTTACCTTTTCATTTGGTATTGGATACTTAAGAAAAGATGATTGGTTATGCAATGGTTTATAGCGGTGTCCAATCCTTCAATTTTTCGTTTAACTTATTGAAGGAATCGTAACGCATAAGAAAAGTAAGATTGTTTATGGGGCTGAAATAGAATATAATTATTGTTTTCAAGCGAATCATTATTTCATCGATAATATTCATCAGTAACAGCACTGTAGAGTTTCAAAAGTAAAGACATTCTTGAATAAGTGTGGAAAAATTTCGATCTCTAAAATAGCCTAATCAGTTTCACTACAGACTGAATTAAATCAAAGTAATTTTCTTCACCGGAATGTATATACAAAGGCATCAATACACGATGATATATCTATAAACGGTATAAGCAGCTGTGAGCGAAATCTGAAATAGATGATAAGATTAGGCATAAGAATTTAGGGAAATTTAAACAAGATAAGTTGGCTGAACTTAATCATTTATGAAAAACATCGTATCTGTAACGTCAAATTATCTGAACGTGTCTGTCTATCGTAGATATCAAATCTAATTCTAATATTTGTTGCCTGATCTGTCTGCCGACATCTGGAACAACGGATGAAGAATACGTCTGAGATCGGAAGCTGACACAAAGCATCAAAACATTTCACTCACTCTTATGTACTGACTTTTCAGCCGAATTCCGAGGAGGTGCTCTATGTTATACTGTTTTCGATAACATCGACAATGGTGAATAGTTGCCTCAGGAAAAAAATGTTTATATTGTCACTGATCACAACTCCTTCAACTTTTTCAGTAACATCCACTCTGGTACCCATGTATATATAAAAAATTGTATGATGGAGTACATATAAATGATAAAACAACTTATATATTTATGGTAAGTGTATATTCATGAAAGTCTAGTTTTTTTATGAATTTCTGTATAGAGATTTAGTTAAAGGAAGGAAATAGCATCATAAGAAACAAAGACAGATAACTAGTTTCTATCTTACCGTGGTGTTGCTGCAGTCAGTGGTAGTGCTGTTGCTGATGACAAATCTTTGTATGTAGAAAAATAGATTTAATCTTTATCTAATAAACAATTATAAACAGGGAGCCACTGTTCTCCTGATAAAGGAATTCTCCATATCTGTTAATCAAATCTTTAGTCTTTTTCTGTAGTAGGTCAAACTACACAGTAAATATCGGTGAGTGAAACATCTAGCTGGATGTAAAGTAAGTAATAAGTGAAATAACAAAAGAAGATTAGTATTCAATTATTGAACTTAATTGCAAAATAGAAAATTGGTTATAAGAAGATAGGTAAATAAGAAGTGAAATGCAAAACTATTATTGGAGAAAATGTGAATGTAACTTAAGTCCATTAATTGTGTCTACATTGCTAGAAAAACGCATTCGTTTATTAAAACAATTTTCTTCTAAGTAAGATAAGGAATTGCAGATAAGTCTGGCAAACGCTGGATGACATCCATGGCCACAGGTGTATGGGAAACATACCTACAGTCCCACTGTGGACAACACTCTTCCTCAAAGTAGACCGGTTGGCAGCTCAGATTTCTTGGAGAAGTGGATTCACACTCCTGCACCTCCTCCAGGACACCGTCCTCAGTACAGGTGAAGTTAGTACATGGGTCCGTCTGCCAGGTGGAATACAAGGCGTGGCTTCCACCATTCATATCCAGACACTCTCTCTCAGGAGGTTCTGTTGTTGGGAGGGGGCCTTTGCGCTCCGGAAGTTCGGTCGTGGTAGCAACGCTGTTAAATGAAAATGAATACTGAAATATAATTTATTTTCTTTTTTTTTTACCTGATCTTCTGTTTACGTATGATAAATCAGTTAAGTACTGTAGTCGTTAAGATTTAGTATTGGACACAGTGCCTAAACTGTATCTAGTGCTTCTTTAGCTTCTTGAAGGGAACTCGTCCAGACAGGTGGGTGATGGAATGACGGAACTGATGTATTTTAGCTTCTCATTTAGTACTGAATTCTTAAGACAAGATGATTAGCTATGCAATGGCTCATAATCGTGCCCAATCCTTCAATTTCTCGTTTATCTTTTTCAAGGAACCGTGACGCATAAGGAAAATACAATCTTTTATATGACTGAAGTAGAATATTTGCATTGTTTTCAGATGGATAATTATTTTTTCGAAACTATTTATTAATATCATCATTGTAATGTTTTAAAAGTAAAGACATTCTTGAGTAAGTGCGGAGAAAATATTCATCACTAAGATCGCTTAATCAATTTTACTACAGACTGAATGAAATCAGTCATTTTCTTTACTGGGGTTCCTGGAACAAAGTCAGATCCAAAAAGTATATACAAAGACATGGACATACGATGATATATCTGTAAGTGGTATGAGCAGTAGTGAACAAATCTGAAATAGATGAAAAAAGATTATATAGAATCATTTAGGGAAACAGGTTAGATAAGTTGGCTGAACTTAATTGTTTATGAAAGACATCGCATATGTAACGTCAAATTATCTGTACGTGTCAGTCTATCGTAGAGATCAAATCTAATCCTATTATTTGTTGCCTGATCTGTCTGCCGACATCTCGAACTACGGATGAAGAATAAGTCTAAGATCGGCAGCTGACACAAAGCGTCAAAACATTTCCCTCACTCTTATGTACTGGAGTCTCAGCCGAATTCCGAGGAGGTGCTCTATGTTATACTGTTTATGATAACATCGACAGCCGTGAATATTTGTCTCAGGGGAAAAAAAATATAGTCATTGATCACAACTCCTTCAACTTTTTCGGTAACATCCACTCTGGTACCCATGTATATATTGGAAATTGTATGATGGAATACATATAAATGATAAAACACCTTATATATTTATAGTAAGTGTATGGTCATGAAAGTCTAGTTTTGTTATGAATTTCTATATAGAGATTTAGTTAAAGGAAGGAAATAGCATCATAAGAAACATAGACAGATAAAAAGTATCTATCTTACCGTGGTGTTGCTGCAGTCAGTGGTAGTGCTGTTGTTGATGATACATCTTTGTATGTAGAAAAACAGTTTTAATCTTTATCTCTAAACAAGTATAAACAGGGAGCCGCTGTTCTTCTTATATAGGAATTTTCTAAATATATTAATCAAATTATTAGCCTTTTTCTGTAGTAGATCAAACTATACAGTAAATATCGGTGAGTGAATCATATAGCTGGATGTAAAATAAGTGATAAATGAAATAACAAAAGAAGATTAGCATTCAATTATTGAGCTTAAATGCAAAATAGAAAACTGTTTATAAGGTGTTAGGTAAATATGAAGGGAAATGCAAAATCAGTATTGGTGAAAATGTGAATGTAACTTAAGTCCATTGATTGTGTCTGTGCATTGCTAGAAAAAGGTATTCGTTTACTAAGACAACTTGCTTTTGAGTAAGACAAGAAATTAGAGATAAGTCTGGCAAACGCTGGATGACATCCATGGCCACAGGTGTCTGGGAAACCTACCTACAGTCCCACTGTGGACAACACTCTTCCTCAAAGTAGACCGGTTGGCAGCTCAGATTTCTTGGAGCAGTGGATTCACACTCCTGCACCTCCTCCAGGACGCCGGCCTCAGTACAGGTGAAGGTAGTGCATGGGTCCGTCTGCCAGATGGAATTTAAGGCGTGGCTTCCACCATTCATATCCAGACACTCTATCTCAGGTGGTTCTGTTGTTGGGCGGGGGCCTTTGCTCTCCGGAAGTTCGGTCGTGGTAGCAACGCTGTCAAATGAAAATGAAATTTGAAATAAAATCTATTTCTTTTAACCTGAACTTCTCTGTTACGCATGATGAATCAGTTAAGTATTGGAGTCGTTGATATTTGGCAAAAGACATAGTGGCTAAAACTGTACCTTGGGCTATTTCAGCTCCTTAAAAGGAACTTGTCCAGACAGGTGGGTGGTGCAACGACAGAAATGATATACTTCAGCTCCTCATTTAGCATTGGATATGTAAGAAAATTTGATTTGCAGTGCAATACCCTTTAACAGTCCTCCAATTTCTCGTTTAGATTATTCAAAGAAACGTAACACATAAGAAAAATATAATGATATATAATACTGAAGTTGAATATAATCACTATTTTCAAAAAGATTAGTATTTCTTCAATCATATTCATCAATAACATGATTGTAAAGTATTAGGAGTAAAGATGTTCTCGAGTAAGTGCGGAGAAAATATCAATTCTAAAACGACCCAATTAATTTCACTCGAGACTGAATGAAATCAAAGCAATTTATTTCACTGGGATGTTTAGGACAAAGTCAGCTCCAAAAAGTATATATAAGACTTGTATGCACGGTGATTTATCTATAAGTGGTATAAGCAGAAGTAAGCATAATCTAAAATAGATGAAATAAAATTTAGATTTCATAAATTAGGGAAAGTTAGGTTAGATGAGTTGAAAGTCTAGTTTTGTCATAAATTACCGTATAGAGATTTAGTTATGGGAAGGAAATACCATTGTTAGAAACTTAGGCATAAAAAGTATCTATCTTACTGTGATGTTGCTGCGGTCAGCGGGATTTCTGTTATTGATAACAAATTTTTGTGCGTTGAGAAATAGTTTTAATCCTTAAATTCAGTCAGTTATAAGCAGGTAGCCGTTGTTCTGATAAAGGAATTTTCCAAATCAGCCAATCAAACCATCCGTCTTTTTCTGTAGTAGATCAAACTACACAGTAAATATCGATGAATGAATCATGTAGGTGAATTAAAAGTAAGTAATTAGAGAAATAAACAAAAGAGAGATTAGTATTCAGTTACTGAAGTGAAATGCAGAATTCTGATAGGCCATAAGAACATAGGTAAATAAGTGAAATGCAAAACTATTATTGGAGAAAATGTGAATGTAACTGAAGTCTGTGCATTTCTAGAAAAAGGTATTCGTTTATTAAGACAATTTTCTTCTAAGTAAGACAAGGAATTGCAGATAAGTCTGGCAAACGCTGGATGACATCCATGGCCACAGGTGTCTGGGAAACCTACCTACAGTCCCACTGTGGACAACACTCTTCCTCAAAGTAGACCGGTTGGCAGCTCAGATTTCTTGGAGCAGTGGATTCACACTCCTGCACCTCCTCCAGGACGCCGGCCTCAGTACAGGTGAAGGTAGTGCATGGGTCCGTCTGCCAGGTGGAATTTAGGGCATGGCTTCCACCATTCATATCCAGACACTCTATCTCAGGTGGTTCTGTTGTTGGGTGGGGGCCTTTGCTCTCCGGAAGTTCGGTCGTGGTAGCAACGCTGTCAAATGAAAATGAAAATTGAAATAGAATCTATTTCTTTTAACCTGAACTTCTCCGTTTATGCATGATGAATTAGTTAAGTATTGTAGTTGCTGAGATTTATGAAACGACACAATGGCAGAAACTGTATCTAGTGCTTCTTCAGCTTCTTGAAGGGAACTCGTCTAGACAGGTGGGTGATGCAATGACTGAACAGATATACTTCAGCTCCTCATTTAGCATTGGATACTTAAGAAAATATGATTTCTTGTGCAATACCCTTTAGCAGTGCCGAAACCTTCAATTTTTCGTTTGACTGATTCAAGGAAACCTTGACGCATAAGAAAAATATAATAATCTATAATATTGAAGTTAAATATAATCATTGTTTTCAAAAGGATTATTATTTCTTCAGTTATATTCATGAGTAATACCACTGTAAAGTTTTAAAAGTAAAGATATTCTTGAGTAAGTGCGGAGAAAGTATCCATCACTAAAGTAACCTAATAATTTCCCTAGGGACTGAATGAAATCAAAGTAATTTACTTCACTGGGGTCTTTGGGACAAAGTCAGATCCAAAAAGCATATATAAAGACATAAATAAACGCTGATTAATCTATATGTGGTATGAGGCACATTAAGCAGAATCTGAAATAGATATAAAAAGATCAGACAAAAATTTAGGGAAAGTTAAGTTAGATAAGTTGGATGAACTTAATCGTTTATGAAAGACATCGTATCTTTAACGTCAAATTATCTGAACGTGTTTTTCTATCGTAGGAATCAGACATAATCCTATTATCTGTTGAATGATCTGTCTGCCGACATCTCAAACAACAGATGAAGAATACGTCTGAGATCGGAAGATGACACAAAGCATGAAAACATTCCCTCACTCTTATGTACTGCCCTTTTAGCCGAATTCCGAGGAGATGCTCTATGTTAAACCGTTGTTATACCATTTATGATAACATCGACAGTCGTGAATAGTTGTTTCAGGAAAAAAAGTTTTATATTGTCACTGATCACAACTCAGCTTTTGCGGTGCCAGCCACTCTGGTACCCATGTATATACTGATAATTGTATGATAGAATATATATATATAAAAGATAAAACACCTTTTATTTATGGTAAGTATTTGATCGTGAAAGTGCAGTTTTGTCTTGAATTTCTGTAAAGAGATTTAGCTCTAGGAAGGAAATCGCATTATTAGAGACTTATACATATAACAAGTGTCTGTCTTACCATGGTGTTTCTGCAGTCAGCAGTAGTGCTGTTGTTGATGAAAAATCTTTGTATATAGAGCAATAGTTCTAATCTTTATCTTTAAACATAAACAGGGAGCCACTGTTCTGATAAAGGAATTCTCCAAATCTGCCAATCAAATCATTAGTCTTTTTCTGTAATAGATCAAACTACACAATAAATATCGATGAATGGATCATCTGGCTGGATGTAAAATAAGTAATAAGTGAAATGAATATACGAAAGATTAATATTCAATTATTGAAGTGAAATACAGAATAGAAGATAGGTTTTAAGATGATAGGTAAATAAGAAGTGAAATGCAATATTGGATAAAATGCGAATGTAACTTAAGTCCACTAATTGTGTCTGTGCATCGCTAGAAAAAGGAATTCGTTTACGAGCACAATTTGCTTCTGAGTAAGACAAGAAATTGCAGACAAGTCGGGCAAACGCTGGATGATATTCATGGCCACAGGTGTCTGGGACACCTACCTACAATCCCACTGTGGACAACACTCTTCCTCAAAGTAGACCGGTTGGCAGCTCAGATTTCTTGGAGCGGTGGATTCACACTCCTGCACCTCCTCCAGGACACCGGCCTCAGTACACGTGAAGGTAGTGCATGGGTCCGTCTGCCAGGTGGAATTTAAGGCGTGGCTTCCACCATTTATATCCAGACACTCTATCTCAGGTGGTTCTGTTGTTGGGCGGAGGCCTTTGCGCTCCGGAAGTTCGGTCGTGATAGCAGCGCTGTCAAATGAAAATGGAAATTGAAATAGAATAGTTGATATTTAGTAAAGGACAAAGTGGCTGAAACTGTATCAAGTGCTTCTTCAACTTCTTAAAGGGAACTCGTCCAAATAGGGTGGTGGAAGAATTACAGATCTGATGTACTTTAGCTTCTCTTTTACTGCTGGATGCTTAAGAAAAGATGATTGGTTATGCAATGGCCTTTAGCAGTGCCCAATCCTTCAATTTTTCGCTTATCTTATTCAAGGAACCATGACGCATAGGGAAAGTAAAATCATTTATAAGACTGAAGTAGAATATAATCATTGTTTTCTAAAGGATCATTATGTCTTCGATAATATTCATCAGCAACATCATTATAAAGTTTTTAAAGTAATGCCTTTGTTGAATAAGTGCATAAAATCTGTCCATCACTAAAATAGGGAAATGTAAATTAGATAATTTGGCTAGACTTAATCGTTTATCAAAGACTTTATTGTTTGTATTGTCGAATCATCTGAACATGTTTCTCTGTTGAATTAAACATATTATTTGTTGCCTGATCTGTCTGCCGACAACTAAAACAGCGGATAAAGAAAACATGTGAGATCGGAAGCTGACACACAGCTTCAAGACATTTCCTTCACTGTGGTGTAGTGACCTTTCAGCCGAATTCTGAGAAGGTGCTGTATGACATATCTTTCATGACAACATCAAGAGTCGTGAAGAGTTTGCTCAGGAAGGAGGAGAGATATGTATTAAGTCACTACACACAACTTTCAACTTTTTCAGAACCATCCACTCTGGTATTGGAAGTTGTATGATGGATCACATGTAAATGATGAAACAGCTTATGGATTTATTATAACTAGATGGTCATGAAAAGATAGGTTTGTTATGAAATTCTGTACATAGATTGTTGTAGAAAGGAAAAATCATCATCAGAAACTTAGACAGATAACCAGTATGTTTTTTACCCTGGTGGCGCTACGGTCAACGGTAGTGCTGTTGATGACAGATGTTTCTATATAGAAATTAAAGAATCTCAATGAAATGACAGTAAATAACGATGAATGAATCATCTAGCTGAATGTAAAGTGAATCATAAGTGTAATAAAGGAAGGAGAGATAAATATACAATCACTGAAATGAAATACAAAATAAAAAGGTGAAAAAGATAGGTAAATAAAAAGTGAAATACAAAACTATTATTGAGGAAAATGTGAATGTTAAGTCCATAAATTCTGTCTGTGCATTGATAGAAAAAGGAATTCGTTTACTAAGACCATGTAGTAGATCAAACGATCAAACTGCATAGTAAATTTTGATGAGCGAATCATCTAGCTGGATGTAAAGTGAATCATAAGTGAAAAAAAAACGAAGGAGAGATGAATATGCAATCATTGAAGTGAAATACAAAGTAATAAGTAGTTTATAGAAAAATAGGTAAATAAGAAGTGAAATACAAAACTGTTATTGGAGAAAATGTGAATGTTAAATCCATTAATTGTGTCTGTGCATTGCTAGAAAATGGAATTCGTTTACTAAGACCTTGTGTTTCTGACTAAGACAAGAAATTGAAGGCATATCGAGTAAACGCTGGATGACATCCATGGCCACAGCTGTTTGAGAAACCTACCTACAGTCCCACTGTGGACAACACTCTCCCTCAAAGAAGACCGGTTGGCAGCTCGCATTCATTGGAGAGGTGGATTCGCACTCCTGTACCTCCTTCTGGACACCGTCCTCGGTACAGGTGAAGGTGGTGCAGGGTTCCGTCTGCCAGGTGGAATTTAAGGCGTGGCTTCTACCATTCATATCCAGACACTCTTTCGCAGTACCTGTTAGCTTTGGCGTCGGGCGGAGGCCTTTGCGCTGCGGAAGTTCGGTCGTGGTAGCGACGCTGTCATATGGAAATGAATATTGAAATAATATTTTTCTTTTCCTTTTTCATATGAAGCCCACTGGTAATACCCGTTTATCCCCTGGAAATGTATACTACGTATCCTTTGATGAGACTTCGTGTACCCTCAGGGGTTCATGAACCATAAGATGGGGACCACAGCCTTCAAAAGTAATATCACAACAATTTTTTGTAGTGGGACTAACGGGGGTTTACAGTAGTTGTGGCAGCACTGGCCAGGGAGCGTTGGCGAAGGTGATTTCTCACTTGTGGTATAAGCACAAATGGCGGGGCCCAGTCGTACCTACTTTATAAGCAGAAATAGATAAAATATACACGTAACATTAGACTTATAAGCATGTGAAGTGGTTACCTGACGAAATGTTTATATATTCTTACTGTTTTGCATCTGCTTGTGTAAAGACAAATTACGGAATAGTTTAATCAATATCACGCGGAATGAAAGCAAATGTTCAGTGTCATTCTAAAATGTGTCTATTGTTCTGATATCTATGTTATGACCAAACACCTCATTCCAGTCTTATATATATAGATATATCTTCTAAATGTACTCCAACATAAGAGAACATAGTATCTGTGAACGCTTACATTTTCAAAGAGTAGATTTAGGATAACGATTTCAAGAAAACAAGCATTCTTTTAGGTATTTGAAGGACGTTTGGGAGAACAATACATAAAGTTCATTATTACAAGTAAAGAGAACCGTCAATACCGCTTCGATGGTGGAGATAGGGTTATGAATGATGTTCCTAGTGGCCTACTGGACAGATGGAGTAAAAAATAGAATTATTGTACCCCCTCAACTAGCTATACCACGCAGTACTTGGCAAGCTGCTACGTTACATGTTTACCGTGTGGTCGTTGGGTACTCAAAGGGTAGGCAGTTTTGACTGCTGTTCCTTTCCCTCCACCTCAGAACTTTGCAACTCTCTACCCTCTCGTCTTTCCTTGTAACTTTGGCTTGGCATACTGTAATAGACAAGTTTTTCACTTCCTCTAAAACTTGTAAATACTTCTATCTTCTTCATCCTTTTCATTAACCTATCTATATTTCAATTAAGGCTCAGCTTTGATGTGGACTTCTGTACGTGACTGGAGCCTCAAACGTAAAAAGAAAAAAAAAATCAAGTGAAGATCAGAAAATAGGAGAAAAGCTGGAGGGTATTTAAGCATAGGAATCGACCAACGTTCTACATACTCAAACAAACAAATGCTCCATAGCCAGAAAATTATAGGAGGGTATATATATATATATATATATATATATATATATATATATATATATATATATATATATATATATATATATAT
>JAYMFT010316507.1:0-10053 GCA_038088735.1 Panulirus argus | reverse complement strand
TCTCTCTCTCTCTCTCTCTCTCTCTCTCTCTCTCTCTCTCTCTCTCTCTCTCTCTCTCTCTCTCTCTCTCCCTATATGACTATATATATATCTTAACTTTATAGATACCTTGCCCTGCCCATAAGAACTTTCATTGGCTTGATATACCTTTGTGTTTCCAGTAATGTTTTCCAAGATGATAAAGGTAATTTCTATGGACAGAAATTCGGTCTTGCCGTGGGGAATCCACTGCGTCCCATCCTCCGTTAACTTCAATCAGCAACCATGATGAGTAGCCCTCAAGTTCACCTTCCCAAGAGCGCGGCGTTGTCTTTAATGAATTAGATAATGAGTTCAGACAACAGAAGAGTAAAAATATACAAATATGAAAGGAGTGAATTTAATGAAAACATTACCTGACGGACTTTCCATTCATGAATTTAAAAGATGGAGTTAAATAAAATGTTTAGGTGACGTAATCTAGCCAACTGGAGGTCATAAATGCTAAGTGACTGAGAGTGGGTTGAAATATGGAAGGAATCTTTAAATTCAAGACTGAATGGGAAAAAGAAGGCAAACTGCCGATTCTTGATGTGTTGACAACTTGGGAATCTGCTCACTCATCCTTTAAGATCTACAGGAAGCCTACAAACGCTGAGAGCTACATATTCATTTTTTTTCAGTCCATGATCCATCTGTAAAAATGTCTGTAGTTATGTGTATACTATTAAGAGCATTACGGATATGTGATCCCACAGGACTGGTAGATGAATGTGGTGGTTTGTGAACAAGGCTTACCGGAAAGCCAGGAAAACATTTTATGCACCTAGTAACAAAAAATGTGGAAAATGATGATAGGTCTAAATGTATGGTGTTGCCCTATTTTCCTAAACTAGCTAGTGTAAGACTGGTACTTAAAAAACAGTGTTTTTAATGTTGCCTTCCAATAAAATAACAATAACAGCAAAACCTTAATTAAAAGTAGGTCAAATCATCAGAAATTTGGGGGTGTTTACACTATTAAACGTAAGGCAGGTAGAGATGTATACATTGACCAGATTTGTAAAACAATAACTGAGAAATGCTATTGGCACAGTCATTCGATACGTAGGGATGACCAGAGCAATGCGATCGCCAAACACGACCATGAAAACGATCAACCTGTACACCTTAAGAACCCAGTCACATTGCACTCTTCCTCTGATCATGATACCCGTAACGTCATTGAATTTGTCTTTATAGCTGATATCAAGAACTTTACTTTGTCCCCAGGTAAATCTGAAGCACATCCTACTTTCAACCATATCATAACGAAAGAGTTACCAAGACACGATGATATAAGAAGAGTAGTCGAATAAACATATCGCAACCCAGGCAAACCTTCCCCACACAACGCCCCTTAACTACCATGGCACCCCCCAACTATCTCTTTAACGGTCAGGTGCAAACAATTCAAAAAGGTTTGCTAATCCCAAAGCTAACACACAGACTCGTAGACCGACGACAGTAACAGGGTCGGTCTATGAGCCTGTGTGTTGGTGTTGGGATTAACAGACCTTTTTGACTTGTTTGCACCTGATGAGGCGGAATGTCTCCGTGAAACATACAGTGCAGCATGTAGGGGAAAATACATGTTAATAAAATCATATGATTTCCTACCGAATTGCGAAGTTAAGCTATGCACCGATATATCAACCAGCATCGAAGGCATGATGAATACCTGGGTTGGGTGTCGGCCGACTGCCGCGCCTAGGATTTGAACCAATGAGAATCTGACCCCGGGCTGGCTCGCACTGACTCATGGTTACTGCGCTAACCACTACACTACGGAGGCCCGTGTATGCGAATGTGTGTGTGTAGACATCTGAAGAGCCACCTGTTAAAACGTTCTCTCACTATTTTTTCATACATCTCCAATTAGAGTTCTTCAAATGTCACCAGGATTTGTGTATGTATACATATCCTGTGGTCTATGTATGCCGGTAACTAATCGTGAAATGAATTAATCATAGTAAATGTTTGTCCGGCGGAGACAATTGTGGTGTATCGGTTATCGTCGCTGGCTTCTTCTCTGTCCATATCTGCAACGTTTGTGGTCTTAAAATCCAGCCTCCCATCTGCTGAACACCACGTGCCTACTTCCTCACTTCAACCCCCGCTGGCCAATTCACGACTGACATTATCTACGCCTCCTAAGCTATGTTAAGAGTTTACAGGCTTTTCTCTTTTTGAACTATTATGTATATCTTCCCCTTTCCTACCACACTAATCCACGAGTTTCTTGGTCTCCTCTGCTATCAACAAAAAGCCTTGTTAGAACCCAGTGATCTGTTGCTGTTTGAAAATTCCTGTGTATTCCTCTTCACATTCATATTTCTGTTTATGATATTTAACATCGTTCCCGCCCAAAGGATGGTGTTTGTGCTCACTGTAGCAGTGTAGCGCAATAAGGACAAATGCATACCTCATTATTCTTGAGTCTCTTACCTTCGATTCTATTGCTTCATCTTTCGTTTTCCCTCTAAAACTATGCTACTATTATTTGTAAATATTCCCTCGAACTCCATCTTCTTAGGACTACTGGATGTCCTGCCTCGAAGCAATGCTCCATTCATATCCATGTGTTTTCTTCCTCTATGTAGGGGGATTACAGTGCACGCCACAAGGATTGCCTGGGTCTAGCTTGGTCTGGAACAACTAATCAGACGCCCGCTGAGAGATTCTGTTGGTCACGACGAGTCCTTCAGCATACTTAACTTCCTTTTTTAACCTTCAGTTTCCTTCTAATGTAGTTGCACTACTTCTGTCCCCTTGGGTTCCTCTGACCATAATGTTACTTCAGTCACCACCAGCTGGACACGCCCATCGCAGACCCTCCGTCGAAACGCCAACTTTAGTACAGTGGGAAGGCTCAGCGGTCTTCCTTCCACAGCTTTTATATTGACTTTCCTTGGGGGCTGGAATGCCTCCGGTTGTGCTAACAGTATGGTCGAAGTCACCTTGGCTGGGATGATGTGCTACGACTCTTCCTTTCCTCTTCAGGTGTGGTTTGAACGCTCATGGCCTGATGCCTGTCGCACCAGGGCGACCGTATCTGTCCGTGAAGCTCTTCCCTTCCTCTGCGTCTCATTCTGCGCTCATAAAACAGAAAGTACCTTTTGATATGAGCTCTTCTCCACCAGCTTTAGTAAGTCAGCTCTTTTCCGACTGGAAAAAGCCACTGTTTTCGCCATCTAATTTTTGTCTTAACTTTGCTTTGGATAATTTACCTCTAGTCTTTCCCATCACCTTCTCACAATGAACCCAAGCCATTTCCCACACTTCCTTCGTGCATGATCTTCTGAGTTGTCTCTCGACTACAAGTGGACGAGGCGTCTGGAGCGTATGGCATCCCTGCTCGTGTCTTAAAGGAGTGTGCCCTCTGACGTACCTTCGACTTCGGTTGATGTAGCTTGACGCTGACGGCTTGAATAACTCTGTCAGTTGATAAGCCTAGAGTCCAAACAACCAAGCAAGGTCATTAAGGTTGTCAACGTCAAGCTACGTCCATCAGTTAACCAGGCTACACACATGTGAGAGTGTATGCGGTCTTAGAGGTGTTCTGAACACTTGAAGAAGGTGTTAAAGATTTTTCTGCTGCTGGACGAAGCTTGGTGTTGACGCCCTCAGTGACCATGACACTCGATTGTCCTACAGTCCAGTAAACCAACCAAACAACCAGCTCGCGTGGGGAAATATTTCTCTGCTTCGCGTGTTCCACGCAGGTCACAAATCCGGCCCGGCGACCCTCAGCTGCCGACAACCACTGGTCTTAATTACTAACATACACATAGAGTTTAGATGCAGTGAAATGCGCAAATGTAGAAAGCAGAAAAAGGTCTTTTGATTGAGTTACAATGACAGATTTACAAATAACGAATTTGAATGACAGAATGAAAGAGGTACATCTAAAGAACAATTTACGTGGATGAATTTAAAGAGATGTTTAAATGAAGGGCTTCCAGTGAATGGGATCAAATACCGGAGTTTGAGGAACACGTTCAAAGAGCAGGATATGCGTGAATGAGTTTTAAGGCAAACTTGAATGATACACTGGTAATGAATGAGTTCAGACAACAGAAGAGTAAAAATATACAAATATGAAATGAATGAATTTGATGAAAACATTACCTGACGGACTTTCCATTCATGAATTTAAGAGATGGAGTTAAATAAAATGTTTAGGTGACATGGTCTAGCTAACTGGAGGTCATAAATGCTAAATGACTGAGACTGGGTTGAAATATGGAAGGAATCTTTAAATATCCAACAAATTTAGTTGTCAGTACTAAATGCGTGTTTCGTGGAGCACTTGCGTCGCCTGCAGAACAGCATGAGTATTGAGAGTGAAACAAAAATGGCCAAAAATATTTTATGGAAAATATCAGTCATTTTAATATACGTGTCACGGCCCAAGAGAGATTTTTTTCTTCACGTTAGAAACCAGGTTCATTCTCCTCATAAGTGGCGCTTTAATCAAAATAGAGATGTGGGTCTTACGGTTTCATGGCCAAAGGTTGAATTCACTTCAACTTATGAGGTAAGCTAAATTATAGGTCAAGTCTTTCTATCAGTGACAGATGTCAGGTTATAACCAAACTAGAGTTGCGGGTCGCATGCAGTTCAGTCCTTTGGATTATGGGAAATCACTGTGCTTATAAGACGTAATAATTATCTGGTGTAAAGTTTTCACGTTATGACCAAAGGAACGCTGAAAACGATACTCCCGACTACGGACGGACATGACGATCCCATGCAGAGAGGGAGGGTGGGAGAAACAATGTGAAGGCTGGAGGTTAGAAACTGAGGAGCATAGATATATGATGCACGGAGGGAGACGAAAAGCTATTACACGAAGCGTGCAAGAAGGTTCCGGGCATCGCATAAACCTTCTCAAGTCGGGAGGGTAGTACTTGCCTGGGCAGCTGCCGACACTGAGGGTAGTACTTCCGTGGGCAGCTGCCGAGACTTAGGGTAGTACTACCTAGGCAGCTGCCGACACTGAGGGTAGTACTTCCGTGGGCAGCTGCTATTTGCAAACTACTAGCCCGGAGGGCGTAAGATGATCCCCGGGCATCACTACAAGCCTCTTAAGTCGGGACGGTAGTATTTCCCTGGGCAGCTGCCTACACTGAGGGTGTAAGATGGTACTGGGCATCACTGTAACCACTTAAATCAAGAGGGAAGTACGTACTTCCCTGGTCGGCTGCTGCCCACAACCTACTGACATGGAGGATGTAAGATGGTACCGGTAGGTCGTCTCTTCAGCACTCTTAAGCTATCCCGGATATATTAGTTATATCTATATTCACGAAGAAAGCTTCAGCAAAGGCCAGTTTCTCTCTGATCGTAGAGTTGACATTCATCATCTGTATAAGTGAAATCCTGAGACGAACTCTACATCTATTGAGGCAATTTTTTGAATTGTTAAACCTGGCCTATCTCTTGCATCATCCTCTTGCTGCTTTTGATATATTAGAATCTCTAAAATTCACTTTTTTTCTGAATGTTTTCTAGCCTTCTGGGCTATTCAGAACATTTTGTTATCGATCGTAAGTGTGATAATGAATAGGAGACACTGACTGTTCAAGACATCCCAATTGTCCGTTTATCGTATACAGTTATATTACTTGGTTAATGCTAATCTCGGCTCCACGGTGTATATCTCTTCACCTCTTCATTCTTTTAGAAAGACATTGTTAATATCTTGTTTTAGCTTATGATAATGAAAATGATGTTTCCGTGTTTGATAGTGTCAAGTTATTGAAAAGATGTGTACAGTGGTACTGACCTGTGGGAGAGCTGATGACCTGTCGCTGATAGAGAGGGATCGTGGTGAGGAGCCAACTGACACTGTCATGACAACACGAGACGGTTCACCTGTCATTATCATGACAAGACAGGACGGTCCAGCTCTCACTGTTATGAAATAACACAGGACCGTCCAGCCGTCACTCTTATGACGTAACACAAGACGATCCAGCTGTCATTATCACGACATAACACAGGACGGTCCAGCTGTCACTGATGTGAAACGTAACAAGATTTTCAGAAAGCCAAATAGTCATCACCTTCGAGTACACCTGTCATTAGTTCAACTTATAAAATCATTATCTCAAAGGATCGGCATGATAACCACAAGGATGATAACCACCTACATCAGTTACTAACGTGGTTAATAAAACTTCAGGAGACATTATATCTCGAGTGTGATTTCCAGGCAATGACATGTAAATGACACACAGAGATTATAAGACTGTGAAATTGTCTTCGACACACAATTCATTTACACTTAACAACCTTAGCTTCTTGATGGTGTAACCTAACGAATGCTTGGTCCTGTTAATCATTCATTATGTTCGTTTGTTTTCTGCTTTATTCGGCTGGAAAACACTAAGGAATGGGCCAGACGTTTATAATCCTTTAGTCTTGTGTGCGTGAGACCCGGTCTGCCAGGGAGGCTCAGCACTAATGAGGCACCACCATACAAAACTCTCCGGAGCGAGACTGCCTTGATTCAGTATATCTATTACCCATGATGGAGTGGCTTCTTATAATTTGGATTTATTACCCGCATACCATACCTATTACGGATTTTCCCCATTTTTTACTTCCCACCCCCTCCCCCCGAATGGCTTGTGTTCTTATAAGCCGTTGACATAGGAGGACGGGCGGGAGAAAATGAGTTTCTTGAGTTTCGGGTGAAATGAGTAACATCTGCAGATGTACTGAACACTTAACGCCGTAGTGGGAAAACTAAAGGTCTGATGATGTCAGACACTTTGCAGTGTTTTATGTACTGACCTAAGACTCGATTCTGATGCGAAGCCTCCCGTCAGCACAAGTTAGAATAGTGAATTGATCCTACGTCTCCCTTAGCATGACATCCGACGATTTTGGAAACATTCCTTCTGAGATGAGGAGTATCAAGGCACCGTGTATCTTCATCAGTGCCTGAAAAATCCAGCGTAAGATACCGGTAGAGGGATTATCATAGCTTTTCTGTAGAGGCTACCACACTCATCAACACATCAAGGGTCAGTATAATGCAAAGAGTGCTATAAAACACGGCCGTAGACAGTTGAGATGAAGTTCCACCTCCCGACAAGCGTGAAATTTCCAAGGGATGAACGGGGACAGGGGAGGGGCCCTGCAGTCCATGTGACATTGATACATCGTTTGACCTCACGACACAGTGCTGCTCTTGGCAAGCTGTATGTGAAAATTTTCTTGAAAATCCAATTTGATCGCTTAGGCTATTGATATTTCTATATATTTTTTTTTTCATAAGGGTATTCAACTTTTTTTTTTCCATATTCCCTTTACAATGTGTGAAGTCAGCCTTATCAGCAAAGACAGTTCTAGCAAACATGCACTACTCCACTATACAGCTCATGCTTACCACAAGAGTGAAACCGATTCGAGTCTTCGGTTCCGGATACCATGTTCAAAACCGTTCTCGACACGAATCCGGAGCGGTCACCAAGAATTTTAAGGAATCACCTTGTTGGATTGGAAGTTCATTAGTTACCTTGCAGAAGGCATCGATCGAATAAAGCAGGATGCAAGAATGTTAAAGAAAAACAAAAGGAAATATCATATAGACAGTATATGGTTTCCTTCTGGAGCGAAGAAGCTAACGATTACTTTTACAGTTCACCACAGGACTCAGCATATGCAGTGAAGGTAACCACATCACACCATAACACACCACACCACCTCATTGATTGACGTGCCATCAATCAAATCACCATAGCTGAAGACTCCGTTGTATAAGTAATCAAATTCTAACATCAAAAAGAGTGAGTCACTGCTTCCATCTCGACAGAATATCTCACGAAGGAGGCATGAAAACATACTGTGTCATGGCCCGGTAAAGCGCACGGACGCGTAGTGTCTCAGTTTTGAGAGAGGCAGCTCGCCGGCCAGCGCTTGTTTCCGAAGAACGAGCGCCGGGTGTCATATAACAGCGTATGGGTGAGGGGAATTGGTCACGACCTGAGCCACTTACGTCATGTCTCAAGAACTTGACAACACGTCTAAAAGGGGAGGATCACGGACGATTACGGCTAGTTCCCGCTGGCATTGACTTACAACACGTAGTCTACGTGAAAGCATTCTTTTTACGATTTCAATCTGTAGCCTGCATAAAATACTGTCATGGTAATTACCATGAAACTCGATAGAAATGAAATATAGATCTGCTTTAATGAATGACAGATTGGTAGCTCTAAGCGAGAGAAAACGGTAAGTCTAATTATCTATGAGTGCTTCATCATTCTCATATTTAGCGCTTGTCAGAATCTTTACTGCAATCAGTCTAGTTCAGACATGAAATACGCTCAAATTACGAAAATTCTTTTTGCGATATTACCCAGTCCGCACATGTTATGCTTATCACAATAATTGCATGTGTGATGATCTGTCATGTCAGTGCCCCATGACGGATTCTATGCTTTGAGACTGTAGAGGTTACACATGCCTTGCTTGACTGAAGCATGGAAGGAAACTGTTACATCGGACACACCTGGTATGTGAGAGCGTGGGCAGCAGCGGGTGACAGTCGATGGGTGCTAAAGTTTTACAACAAGGGGGTTCGATATGAGATTCCAAAACAAAAAGGTTTGATATGTTTTACAACAAGAAGGAGGTTTGATATGGGGTTTCACAAGAAGAAGGAAGTTTGATATGAAGCTTTACAAGAAAAAGGAGGTTTGACATGAAGTTTTACAGCAAGAAGGAGGTTTGATGCTTCGGAGATAGAGAGGCAGCTGATGCTGCTGCTCTCATATAACTAACAACGTGCACTGGTCTCATATCATAGGCAGAATATGTTGTGATCGCATGATGTCTGGCGCGTGCTGAGTTTAAGCCACAGGTGGCTTTTTCATGGCATTTGCATGTTGTAGTCAGATGACGAGTGGAATGTTCTGTGCTTGTATATATGCTTGTGTCTTGTTCAGAGGGCAAAGGGCGAGTATTTCCGTCACACGAGTGGCTTTTATGATAAATGTCGTTTCATGCACACTTGACAGATGGCGTGAAATGATCTTATATGACAGGTTGTGCACATATAGTAAAGGAGTATGTTCTACACTCATTTGACAGATGGCGTATGTTGTGTTCATATGACAGGTGGACTCATATGACACATGGCGTGTGCTCTGCTCATATGACATGCTGTAGCTTGTGCATATAAGACGAAAGGAGCGTGCGTTGTTTTCGTGTGACAGGTGGCATATGTTGTGCTTATGTGATACGTAGTGTCGTACTGTCATGTAGCAAGAGTGCGCATGACAAATGTTGTTCTTTAACCTTAAAATGGCTGGTTCTGTGGTCAGAAAGCTCTGCCGTACCTTTATGACTGGTGGCATGCGATGTGCTTCTTATACGTGAAGCGTATGCTTTGCGTCCATGACAGGCAATATGTGACATGTGCCATACTCATATGTTGTGATCATTTGACAGTTGTCAAATGAGCATTGTGTCAATACGAGGCTTCCTTATTTGTGGCATTGACTGTGCTTGAGACATGACGTGTGCTGTGTTGATATGAAGCATGAGCGTGTGCTGTGTTCATATGACGCAGGGGCGTGTGCTGTGTTCATGTGACAGATGACGCGTGCTGTGTTCATATGACGCAGGGGCGTGTACTGTGTCCATAGGACAGATGGCGTGTGATTTCCTCATATGGTGGATGGTATCTGGTGCTCTGGTGTGGTGCGCTCTAGCACCAAGACTCTTTCCGAGAGAGAGGTCTTGAGGGGTATCAGGAGACTGAACCAGGGCATGTGAAGCGTTCGGGGTAAACCATGGGAAGGTTTGCGGGGCCTGGATGTGGATAGGGAGCTGTGGTATCGGTGCATTACACATGACGGTTAGAGATTGATATAAGTGGATGAGGCCTTTCTTCGTCTGTTCCCAACGCTACCTCGCTAATGCGGGAAATGGCGACCAAATATGATATGTATATATATATATATATATATATATATATATATATATATATATATATATATATATATATATATATAT
>JAYMFT010316496.1:0-10053 GCA_038088735.1 Panulirus argus | reverse complement strand
TCTCCCAGTCATTTGCATTCCTTCCTTGTAAGTATCGTCCAAATGCCTCTCTTTTCTCTTTCACTAACAACTTTACTTCTTCATTGATAGCATCATCATTACTATTCTCGTAGTTATCATTTCACTTTTTTTTTCTTTAGAGCCTATATAGTTATCACTCACATCATCACTATCGACGTATCTCCCTTGTCACTAATTCAGTCACTGCTCTCATCCTTGACCTTTTTACTGGTACTTCGTCCTTCGAAGGAGTCAAACATATTTCTCAATATTTCTGGTTTTTCTTATGAATCGCCAATATTTTGCACTTTTAGCTGGAAATAAAAATGGCTTTGACAGTCCCTAAGGTGTTAGTGATAAGTGTGTAGTGTCGATATCATCATATCTCCTCATCACTTGTCACGTTCCTGTCACCTTTATCCAAATTTGTTATACTGCTGAACATTCCTATCATTCATTTGTTTCTCTTTGTCATTATTTTATCCTTCCATTTTCATCATTACTCGATTGTCATCACTGCCTTTTCCATCACGATTTATATCGTTACTATATATTTTGTCACTACACTTTACACCAATATTCTTCAATATACATTTGATGAATCATTCCTTCTTCAATGTCTTTATCATCCCTATCTTCAGACACCTCAATATCATAACTACTCTGGACACTTATTTAGAAATGATAACTATTACGTAGGCTTGTGATCTGACCAAGTTTCCTATAATAACATCTTGGGAAAGAAGTTATAGGTTCTTTAAGTATATCTTATAACGCGAACTGTAAACATAAAAGGCATTAGGTAATGGCTGGCGTTTCAACTCTTAAAAGAAAATTGGATGGTGACGATTACGATGACCATCATATGGGCAAAGGAGTGAAGTGCAATAAGCAAGATATACAAGCCGAGGATCATAAGGCGGGCAGGAAAAGAGCCCAAGATTATTTTAACTTGGACGGTGAAGATAGTGCAGCAAAGCGGGTGAAGCACGACGAGTCGAACAAGGTGGGCAAGAAGAGACCCCGAGATTGTTTTGACTTGGATAGTAAAGATAGTGCAGCAAAGCGGGTGAAGCCCGACGAGTCGAACAAGGTGGGCAAGAAGAGACCCCGAGATTTTGACTTGGACGGTGAAGATAGTGCAGCAAAGCGGGTGAAGCACGACGAGTCGAACAAGGTGAGCAAGAAGAGACCCCGAGATTGTTTTGACTTGGATAGTAAAGATAGTGCAGCAAAGCGGGTGAAGCTTGATAAGTCAAACAAACACCCCATGGACGTGTCTACACGTACATGTGAGGAAGATAACTAGGAGAGCTGCGATGCAGGGAGAAGCGCTGCAAACAGTTCTGAAGAAAATGAAATGTTGGCCAACCGCAGGATAGAAATGATTCTCAAGAGGATGATGAAATCTCATCACTGGCTGGGAGATGAGGGGGACTGGATGAAAGTTGCCATGGTGATCATGTATGATGATATAAAGATATCTGATATACCTGAGTTAGAACATATCAACTGTGAGAAAATTTTTAAGGAATTTGAAATAAAAAGGAAAAAGGAGGATGTCGAAGAAAAAAAACGGATGAAGCAGAAGTACCTGGCTCCTGAAATGAGACTTGAAGATAAGAATGCAGCTGCTAGAGCATTTGCTGAAATGTTTAGGAACTTGTTCCCAAAGGATAAATCCTCTACGTATTGGACCCTAGCGGAAGAAATAAAGTGTTACGAAATTAGTGAACGTTTCTGTACACCTTATATATCATCCAGGCCGCAGATGAAGAAACTGTACAAAGTTTTGTAGAGTCTAATACCATTTGCAGTAAATTCAGACTATCATCCGGGTTTTCAAAGGTTAATGGAACATGTTTTGGAACCGAACGATTTTCTCATGAGGGACTTAATGGGTATCAACGTACGTGCGGCTAAGAGGAGTTGTAAGGCCTAGACGCTTAATGTTTAGTTGGCGTTAGAGATTGCTCGAGAAAAGGTAAAGCGCTTCCAAGAAGTTGTCTATGCTTCTTTAACAAAGGTTCCACAGGAATTGAAACAAACCGCTGTTGAAGCCGTGCGTCGATGGATTAAACTGTGCCCATTGTTCAATAAGAAAGGCACTGCCATAGACTAGAATGCGTTGATGACCGAGTCGGCAACCTTATGTAAGACTTGGTTAGAATGTTACCCCTTGAAAGAGAAGGTGATGGATATTGATGACTTTAAATGGGTGGTGTTTACGAAACAGCCTGACATATATATGTAGGAAGTGATGCGGTATATCATGAAACGGGTGCGTTATTGCAGGATGGTCTCCCCGCGCAAGTGTCACAAGGGTGGTTCTACAAACGGTCGCAATGTCGAGGCTTCTGTCTGGGATGCAGTCCGGAAGTGTTTTATCAAAACTACGACTGTCGAGAAAAAGAAAAGAGGGAAAAAAAAGGCAAAAGATGATGATCTGACAAGTGAACAGATCGACAGACATATTGCGCGGTATCAACGGAAATTACGTGATTTGAAGGAATCCATGCCTGGGAAACTCCTTGTTTTTCTAGAAGAGAGAGAGTGAAGGAGAGATATGTCTCACAGAAACTGAAATGAAAACGTGAGGTCTGTTAACAGAATGACGCGTGGAAAATATGAAAAGGAGGCTCGGTGGAGAGTGCAGGAGGTGGCAGCCGCCTTGTTACTCATTCCTTGTAAACAGTTTACAGTTACTAATGTAAACGTGTAACTTAATCATTAAAGCCTATCCCCCAGGATCACTGGATTGGATGACGTGGTAAGGACAGATAAAACAAGGGACCTGATGGCCCAGTAACTCGGTTATCTGATCATAATTCTTGTGAAGGCAGAGTGAAGGGGGATACACCGTGTCCACTTACCGTGAGACAAATGATGGTAAGGTGTCTCTCTAAGTGACCAAGACCCTACTGTAGGTTAGGAGATATCACTGGACAGAATATAGAGTCGACCGACAGACGATGAGTCTTCTTGGCGTCTGGTGAGGAAGAAAGGATATTGATACGGTTTTCAGTCGTTTATCATTCCGGTACTGACGATCATACACAATGACTGGAGTGGCTGTGGATAAAGCCAATAAGAGCACTCTTGGTTTTTGATGAGTGGGAAAGGTTTTAGGAGTTCAGGAGTTTGAGGAAAGGTTTGTTGGAGAGTTCTTGGGTCAGTGCCTTGAGGAAAAGAAAACTAGAAAAGAAAAAGGATAGGAGAAAGGGACCAACGCAAGTGCTCCACTGTATCAGTCAGGTGGTGATGGTGACAGTAATAGTGGAACAAGTGGTGAATACTCCATCATATAAGTTCCTTCTTATCGTATTTACCCTAGCTCAGGCGAGGGACAAGCGCTTGAAAATCAAAAATAAAAAATTTCGCTGTCATATTCAAAGTGATAAGGATTCACCAGTTTAGTTGTCTCTGTAGACATACCGTCATATTTATACCCATATGTTTCCTCTGGTGAAATTATTTTTCTTCTTTTACTTAATCTTTCCAACAATTAAAACTTTTTATCTTAACATAATCCTCATGGCCTTTACCATGACTCATAGATATAAGATTAAAAGCCCGTACCGTCGCAGGTGTAATGATGATTGTCTTTAACCTGACATATTAAGGATCTGCCAAAGGCCAAAAATACCTAGAGTATAGTAAGGATTAGGGCGAAATGAAAAAGTCTTTGACCTAATTTGTTAAGGTCAGAACAAAGGCCATTGGTGTGGAGAATGTAATAAAAGTATTAGTGTGATGAAGATGGCCTTTGATCATACTATAAGTGTTAAGTCAAGGCCAGTTGTAAAGACGTGTTTAATGAAGAAGAGGATGTATGTTCTTTGCCCTGATCCACAGTGTGTTGAATATCAGGAAGTTGTAAGGATGAAAGTGCACTGAAGATTTAGAATATGAGTATGTAGTGAAATATGCTCTTTACATGAATGGAGATGAGTAGTGATGATGGCTTTTGAACTGAGCCTTAAGAGTTAGGTTAAAGGCCAGTAATGAAGATGAGCGATTAGTGAAGTTGGCCTTCGATATAGGTAAGGTCAAAGGCAAGCGGTGTTCCAGTAGTAGTGAACACTTCGGTGTTCGAGGAAAGGAGGAGCTATCATAATGATTGATCCTTCCGGGGCAGTTCTACACACAAAAATTTTGGTAAACAGCAGTCAAACAAACCTTGGTAGCAGGAAACACTCGTAGACAGAGAGTGGGCAGCAGCATCATAGTGGACAGAAAACGATGGTTGAAGGGACTTGAAGGCTGTAGAATTAAGGAGATGGAAGGCTATCGATTCCATTGTGGGTAACAGCGAGACTAAGAAGGAAGACACCCTGGATATGTGAACAATACCCTATACTCCATCAGCAATCACTGCCCTCAGAGAGAAAACGATGGTAGAGATTATAGTTTGAGATTTGATAATGTAGAGAAGCAGCAGCCATGGACAGTCGGGTCTCAGAGAGATCATTAGATGAAGTAGACAAGCGGTGCTCTACAGAGACGAAGTTGGATATGAGACCATGAATTCAAAGAGGAATGGGGAAGGAGCTAGCAAAGGAAAAAGAAGTGGGTTCTAGTCGCTTGCTCGAGATCAGTGATGCTCCGGGGACCTTCCAGCACATTTCAGCGGTGGCACCATTCCGATTCAGTGCTGGAGAATCATTTCGTACCGGTCTCTAACCCTCCCGATGCCGAGGCGGCAGTTAACAGCTTTCTGGTTGGTGGCTGTCTACCACTTGCTACCTATAAAAGGCGTGAAACTTACTTTTAAAGTGAATATCAGTTTATAGAGGACCTTGTAAAGATGAGTTTGGTGGTGTCTGCCCCATAATGAAGATGTTGATTGACCTGTATATGATACTGTATGATTAACCTATAAAATATGGTTCAAGTTCATGATTTTAAGGAAGAATAAGAAGGGTCTTTGGTGTAGACGATATCATGAGAGTAGCGGGCAGCAGAGCCTGACAACATATCACCTGGCATATACAAGCAGTACGAGGTGAAGTTAACAAAGCTAAGCGGGTCTTATTTCCTCCACCATCACGGCCACTACCATCAAGGTCGGCCTCCACGCTCACCTCTGTTAGCTACAGTAACATCACCTTCTTCACCCTCTCGTGCACCACCATCAAGGACGATCTCCATCACTATTATTGCCTCAAACAAACCCACTTCCTCCACCTTTTCACCCACCACCACCATCTAGGTCGACTTCCACCACAACCACTCTTAATTCCGTTACCACTGCTTTAGACGGAGCTCCACTACCACCATGGGTAGGTCTTGCAACACCATTTTCTTCACGTTCACATCAGTTGCCACCCCAGATCCACCTTCGCCATATCAACCCCCCACCGTGGAAGCTGAACAACAGCTCTAACTTTACTTTCCACCACCACGAGTTCTGGAGTCCTCTCCTATGTCCAGCTCCACCATCATCAGTTCCTGACATCACGACAAAATTTTCAGAGATCACTTCTGCCGCCACAGTAATTTCCTCCAAGTTACGCTTCAACTTCTTCACCTTCACCACCGCCTCCACCACCAACGTTGATATCAACGAACATCACCACCACTACCACTTCATCAGCACCAGAACTCCACCACCAACACTTGATCACCACTAGTACTCCGCCACAGCCACTTCAGCAGCACCACCACCACCACTTCATCACCACAAGTAGTACTCAACAACAGCCTCTTCATGAGCATTAGTACTCCATCACAAACGCTTAATCACCACAAGTACTCCACCACAGCCACTTCACCACTACCAGTGCCCCAACACAAGCAACTATTTGATCACCACTAATACTCAACCACAACCACTTCATGACCACTAGTACTCCACCACAACCACTTAATCACCACCAGTATTCCACCACAAGCACTGCATCATCACCAATACTCCACCACAACCACTTCATCACCACTAGTGCTCCACCACAGCCTCTTCATCACCACTAGTATTCCACCACCACAACCAACGGTGAGCCTCGACCACAGTGTGACCCCAGCACAAAATATCCGGCCAAGGTTTCCCACCACGTAAGACGGACGCCCAGGCACACACACACACACGGATTCTCACAGCTGTGTCGCCGCTCAGGCCAACTCGGGTGTTTCTTGCTTCAGCCCCTGCCTCTCCTCGACCCTGGCTGAGTATCCCCCGAGGCTGTGTGTGTGTGTGTGTGTCCTGTGTTTGTCTACTATATGTTACAGTGTGTGGTTACCTGTCTGTAAAGTACGTGGAGACGGTCGCACACTGATAGGGCCGCATCTTATGAACTTTATCATACAACTCTTAACATATTGTTAGCGTTGGCAGTTTCATTACTTAACTAATTCCATTTCTCCGCTACTGAGATAATGTAAAAGTACTTTCGTGCATCTTTTCCGACATATTTCTTACTTAATTTCTTGTCATAGCCGTAGGTTGTTCCGTCAGCATCTTTCAAAGAAGTTAATCCCAGTCATCTTCAAACTGGAGTAGAAACTTGATGGTTATGATCAAATCACCCTTTACTCTTCTCTCTTCCATGGCTGGTGCCTTTCACTACGAGTCAGTTCTCTTGATTTTGGTTCCACCTCTCTACCCTTTCCTCGTTCATCAAAACTTTTTTTTGTGCTTTGAGTGCAGTCACCAAGCATGAGAAGCATATTCTAGTTTTAGACCAATATATGTTTAATAATTTGCAGAACAACTTCTAGTTGTGCCCTTTTGTTTTGAGCTCTCTTCCAGCATCATTTTGTGTTTTTTTTTATTGAGAAATTAGATTGGAAGAGAAATAAAATATCAGGAGTTTTGGAAAATGTTTGAAAAATCTGCTTACAGAAAGGCGCAGTAGGTCTTAGGTGTCTGAATTATGCTCCGTTTCAAACATTTCACAGCCCATGTAGGTGAAGGAACTTTCGATATTAATAGAATGTGTGTGGTGTGTGTATGTACGTGCGTGCATGCAATTTGTAATGACTTGCTTGTACTGTACCTATGGGGCACCATCTCTTGAACTTCCTCATATACCATACAAATTTTTCAGGTTCTCTGTGCTGTCCACATTCACTGTCGTTATACTATTTGTTCTTCTTTACATCTTTTTTTAGCAAGTTTCTTACTTAATTTCATATTATGGTATCTGGTTGCTGTGTCCCTTCATCTTCGAAGCTGGCTTAACAATTTAAAGGTTGCGATTAGGTCACCTCTTACTCTTCTTTCGTCCATGGTGGACGATTTAACGTCTCTGATGATCATTCCCAGCAACTCTTTTTATTTAATTCTGTCGTCATCCTAGTTGCCCTCCTCTGGACCTCCCCTGTGAGTACGGTGACTTAACTTGAGAGGCACATTCTAGTTTTGGCCTAACGTAGGATGTGCTTGAATGCTGTTTTGATATTTGCCAATAGTCAGTATGTCTCTTAGAGTAGGACTCTGGCTACTGGTGAGGAACGATGTCAACTCGCAAGTCTTTCTCACACACCGATTCTCCTTCAACTTGTTTCCTCTTATATGATATTCTTATCGAGACCGTCATTTGTCTGTCGCAACCCCTTTTCTTTACATTTATTCTGGGTGTATTTCATCATCCGTGTATCAGACCAACATTGGAGCTTGTGTAGGTCCCCCTGTAAACTGATGCAATCCTCGTCACTTCTTACTTCCCTCATGACCATGGCATCATCCGTAAACATATTCAGGTGAGAGATCAGTCCTTCTGGCAAGTCATTCACATAGATCAAGAAGAGAAACTAACCCAGCCTCACGCCAGTGGTAACCTAAACCTATTTCGGGAAGGCTCCTATATGCGTCGTGCTATCCCTTCATCTGATATCGTCTCTCCATCGAAGGAGTTTCCCCCTTTATTCCATCCTGGAGATCCAGTTTCCCATCCAGTCTCCCATGTGGTACGGTGTCACATGCTCCCTGAAAGTCCAGACACGGACAGTTCACCCAGCCTTCTCGTGTGTCAGAAACTGAGCTAACTGTCTCGTGAAGATCTTACTCTGTTAACATCTGACTGACCCTTTATCTTAATTTCTTTTGGTCTTCCCGGCTTTATAGTCTCTGGTGGTTCACTCTTTGATTGATTTTTTTTCTCTGCCCTCCTTCATGTGGATCAAGTTACGAATGACTGGTCATGGTACTTTGCCTTGTTTGAACCATTTCTGAATCAAAGATCAAAATTAAGAATTCTTGCGAAGCTTGGCTGTTTGTGTGTGTGTGTTGGATAAGAGGCCTTGCCTTACCTGATCCGACTGTCTGCTCTAGTTTTCCTTGCCTTGGCTTATGGACCCCTATGTGCCTGGTTCATGCAATACTAAAGGTCTTATTATGTTCCCCAAATTATTTCGATATAACTTAGCTAATTGGCTCAAAATAGTATCATTACAGAAGAAAATTTTTGAAGCTTGGTGGGAGAGTTGCTTCTTCATAATATATATTTTTTTTCACTTACACTCCTGTTTAGAATTCCTTAGATAAACATCTTTACTCACTTTACGTCAGTTCCTCACATCATCTTGTGTGAATCATCCATAGACAGTCGTTTGAAAAGTTTTCTTTACTGAACTTGGCAACACGGAGCCGCGCATTCGATTCTAATTATTTAATCTTCCCACCCCCTGCTATTTTACCTTCTCTATGTTATATTTGACAGACATCTCATTCAGAGACTTTCTACGCACTCCACTTCCCTCCGCACCACTCTTATACAAATTTAGTCCTTGGAAAGCTGTAGTCCCTTCACATCTGGGCAAGAAGCAGGGAAGTCTTCTCTGTTGTTGCTGCTAGTGTGTGTGTGTGTGTGTGTGTGTAAATAGAAAAATAAAGAACGGTTTATTGAATTTACGTGGTCATTCGGCTGAGGTATAATAGATAATGTAGAAGTGAGAGATCATAGTACTGAATAGTTAACTGATCGTAAAAGAGCTTAGGATCAAGGTAGGGTTGGATATTTTCACGCTTTGGATAAGTGAGTGAGGTACATCTACATAGTCATGGTGGCATATATACAGAAGGGTTTACGTGTGTGTGTGTGTGTATTCAATAGTTTTATGTTTCCGGTTTATTGTTGGAGTGTATGCCTGTTTATCTGTTGTGCTTCATTAAGTACATATCTGCGGCTAGGACGCCCGTCCTCGAGTCTGTCCAAGGCAGCAGTGGTTGATGCTTCAGTGGGGCAGCACGACCTTGTGGTAATTGGCTCAGACAAGGTGAAGGGAGAAGGGAACAGAAACCACGCAATAGACGCATAGTAGTACAAGCTGGGTAAGTGAGACCAGCCAAGAGACTCAAAGTAACACAGATTAGGTAGCAGGCACAAGGCATTAGACGTCTGTTAACACAGACTGGGTAACAGACCAGGTAATAGATTTGGCAGCTGAGACTAGATAGCAGACGCTTGGTAGCATGACGTGGTAGCATTGATCAGGTGGTGGTGCTGGCCAGTAATGGTTGTGTACAGAGCCTAACGCGTGCCAGCATAGGCCAGTTAGCACACGCTGGCCAACATAGGGCAAAGAGCAGACGCTGGCCAGCAGAGGTTAAGCAGCAGACGTTAGACGGCATAGGCCAGAAGGCAGCAAACTCTGGCCAGGAGAGGCCAGTTAGCTGACGCTGGCCGACGGGAACTAGGCAGCAGAATAGTGACAGCAGACAGAAAGCCATGTCCTTCATGAGTTACTGCGACGTCTCAGACGGCCTTAGAGCGGCTCAGAGTCAGCATGACAAAGCTCGCTAGTCGACTAATGATCCAGCCGGGAACGCTGTAAAGCTGTAATTAAACTCGGGGACTTAGGTATCTCTGGGAGTCACTAGTTTCACGAGGAGCGTAAATGTGAGACGAAGAAAGAAGAATAACTAGCAAAACAAACACAACACAAATTGCCTTAGAAAACGCAAAATTTGATGTTGGGAAGATGTCATTGGAGAGAAGAAAAGTGACGAGTGAAAGAAAATGATGGTATTGTCAAAGGGAAAGATATATATATATATATATATATATATATATATATATATATATATATATATATATATATATATATATATAT
>JAYMFT010316485.1:0-10054 GCA_038088735.1 Panulirus argus | reverse complement strand
AGGAGCCGAGCGTGTTGTCCTCTTAGATAGCAGCTGTTTACACGAGCCGTAGTAAAGATGCCGGAGGCCCCGCGTAAAGGAAAAGTGGGTGGGGGGTGGGGGGGGGGGAGGTACATTCGGAAAAGAGGGAGCGCAGACGAGGTGGTCATAAAGATAAAGGAAAGCGAAGGATCTTTGTGCAGAGGCTTCGAGTTGTGCACCGGCGACAAAGCCTTCCGCTTTTTCGCGCCCTTTCTTACCCTTCTGTCGCTCGCCCCAATCTCCCCCTCCCCCCCACACCAGGAACCCTCCAGCCATCCTAGCACAAAAATCCTCAACTCCCAGAGGCCTTCCATCCAGTCAGCGGTCGAGAACCTTCCAGCGAACCTCCCAGGAAGTCCTGGAGTGACTGGAACCCTCCCTTCCAGTCACCAGTCTGGAGAGATGGATCCACGCCTCTTCTTCCCCCCCCCCCCCCCCCCCCCCCCTTCTCCCCCCCCCCCCCCCTCCCTGCCGCCTGGAGCTGGAGACGGGCAGTGCAGCAGCGAGTAGGAACAGCTGAACGGAACGGGGTATGGGTCGTCGGAATGAATCTCATTAAAACGTTCGGAAGACGCTTTTGAGCCAGAGGGACGGGGAGAGGAGGAGGAGGAGGAAGAGGTTGTTACTGAACCCGCGAACGGGGTCATATCGAAGAGCGAAAAAGCTCGAGGCAAGACGCCTCGTAAGGCTCGCTTGTTCCTGGTCTCTGGCGTGGGGCAATGGTTCCGCCGGCCACCAGCTGGGGAGGAAGATAAGGAGAATCGCAGTAAAAAAAAAAAAAAAAGGAACCTAATTTCTAAAAGGAATTTTAAGCAAGCTCAGATATGTGTTGAATGCAGAAGAGATTGGGTCTTATCTCGAGTTCCAGAATAGCTACGTAGGAGGTTCCACGGGAGGGGGCAGTGAACACACACACACACACATACACCTGGGGGCCACGCAGATGTAGAACTCCCTCCCCCCTTCTGTGCAAATAAGTAATTACGCGCACGATAAAGGAGACTTGGAGGAAGCTCTGAACTGCACATCGGGCTCCCAGACGAGTGCGGTCCGTAAGGTACTGGGAGAGGTAATCAGGAAAAGCAGATTTGAATGGCATCCTGCAGGGGAAAGACTGCCTAAGCAAGAGGCAACTTTGGTTTTAAGGAAAGGACGGCATGCGTAACGAGCCTCTTTAACTTCTGCGAGAAAGCGAGCTTTATTTTAATCAAAATAGAAGGCTGGTTGGATTATCCGTATCTGCATTCCCAGAAAGCAGGTGACACAGTTCCACATAGGAGCTTGGTGAGGAAGTTGGATCTTGAGGCGGAAATATATCTTAGTGGAAAGGAAAACAGAAGCACACTTGTGTGGGTAGCCTTCTGGAAATGGGTTGAAGTCATCAGTGGCGTACCACAGGGTTCAGTCCTGGGACCTTAACTCGTCTCTCTCAACGTGAATGACTCGTCACAAGGATTGGACTCCTAACCGAATGTGTTTTCGGATGATGCCAAGGTAATAATGGAAGTTAGGAAAACGAGGAGGATTCCATCATATTAATAAAAGGAGACCTAAGCAAACTCCGAAGTTGTTCCGTTACATGATTGATGAACTTCAACCCAAGTAAGCGTATATAGTAACGATTTAAATTCAGGACGATAGTTCCAGAGCATCTACTGCCTGTTCCAGGCTATGTGCTACCTACTCCAGACCATCTGCTTCTTGTTCCAGACAATCTACCATCTACTTCAGACTGTATACAACGCGTTTCAGACCATTTACGACCCGTTCCAGACCATCTACCTCTTGTTCCGGACTATCAACTACTTTTATTATTTTTTTTCTTTCCGAACAGTTGAATATTTCCATTTCTTTTTCCCTCCCCGTAATATTCACGCTACCACTCCAAAGCTTTTGGAAATTCCAGAAAAGTGGGGAGCGTTCCAAAACAGATTATGTATTCGGAGAAAATTCTCATATATTTAGATTATTCTCCATTTCCATTTTTCCCATGACAGATGAATATTGTTTATTCCGGAATGTTTTCTTCGTATTGGAAGAAAAAGGGAGAAAAGAAACAAAAATAAATCCTCCGTTCAGAAATATTTACCAAAGCGGGACGGACGGACGGACGGACGGACTGATGTTGGTTCCAGCACTATTATTCGCCACCTGTGCGCCGGGCACGTCATCTGCCGCTGGTGCTTTGCCGCAGTCTCTCAAAGACGCGGCAATTAGCGGCCTCAGCAAGGGGCCGACGCCAGCGGAGGAAGAGAGTGGTCCGCCCTGTCCCGTTAGCCTCGTGTGTGTGTGTGTGTGTGTGTGTTCGGTGTGCCATTACTGGCACAGGTCGATCCGTGGGTGACTGTGAGATGCATGGGCTCCTTTAAGTGGGTGAGTGTGTCGTGGAAGATGTGAGGAGAAAACATCTTCCAAGAAACAAATCATCTCTATTTTCGCTCGATTATTTCCTTCGGCTCGTGGTGAAAAGAACTGACCACCTCGTTAAACGTCTTCCGCGCCTCGTCCTCTCGTTTGGAAATTATAATGTGGAGAGGTTCCGTTAAGAAAAATATTCACTAAATCCTCAGTCAGCTAACGAACCACACCGGACGTCTCTCTCTTGTTGCTGTACAGTACGGCAAATACTGTCGACGCGATATGCATCGTGGGTAGTTTGACGTCACGCGTCATCCGTACGTGTGGGAGAGAAAGAAAAGGACTCCCGTCAAAAGTTTGCCTCCGCATTGTAGGACACAATCGCATATCACATCCTCGTTAGTTTCAGGGATTCCCCCCCTTGATGATACAGGGGCAGCAGCAGCAGCAGCTGGGCGACTGTGTGTGTGTGGGGGGAGGGGGGGTTTCAATGCCCTAAGAGAAGGGAAAGAAATACCATAATGGTCTCTCCCGGACCAGCACCCGAGGCGGCCGCGTTTTCTATGAATCCAAATATAGACTTCGGAGTGGAAGGCGGATAATTACGAGTTGGCAACTACTTAACCACAGTTTCTTAATCGCCTCCACCAAAACGAACATTTTTTTTTTTTTTTTTGTGGCGGTAAATGCGACTGAACCTTTTCTCATTTCAAGGAGAAAGGAGACTACTTTACGAACTAGGATCTTTGCTTAGATAAGAGGTCAGTTACCGTTTACAACGCCCTCTTTAGAGGATTTTTTTAGGGGGGGGGGAAGATACTGTTTATGGTGACTGATGAGAAGTGGAATTTAGCCATGGGAAACAGACAATGGATGCCATGATTTAGATTATTTTTTTTTTTTGACTAAATTGATGGTTCAAGGAAAAGGCGACGAATTAGATGATGGAAAAGGAGAGAGTTGATGGTGAAAATCATGAGACAGATTTTGCACCTCCCAGGGATAGTGGCAGCAATATATATATTTTTATTATTATTATACTTGATCGCTATTTCCGGCGTCAGCGAGGTAGCGCCAGGAAACAGACGAAGAAAGACCCATCCCCCCACATACACACAACATACATGAACATACATGCACAGTACATATATATACATATCAACATATACATATACATACATACACATACACATGCCTGTACACATGTACATATTCACACTTGCTCGCCCCCATCCACTCCTGATGCCACCCCGCCCCACGGGAAATAGATAGATAGATGAATAGATATAGATAGATAGATATACAGGAACAACCTGAATGCTACTCATAAAAAAACAATATCTATTCAAAGTGAAAACTTAGAAAACTTAGGTAATTTGTTAATTGCATGTTTGTTACTCTCCAGCTGGACGGGTATTGGAAGACGTTATGCGGGTTGGCGCCCTCTGTACACATGAGACTCCGATAAAGACGGGTGTGCAGATATTGATTAACCGACTATGTCACTAACTGAGAAATACAGTGACAGACAGAGAGAGAGACAGACAGACAGACACACACACACACACTCAGAAATATAAACAAGATTTGGAAGAACAGTGCTTTTAAAGTCAGTTGTAACAGAAAGGGAAAAGATATGGCTGATCCCATTTTCTTTGTTTTGCAGTTGATAGTCTGTTGATTGTCCAAGATGGTTGCCCTGAAGTGGTTGTTCTAGATGGCTGCGCTGGAACAGTTGCTCTAGATGGTTGTCCTAGAATAGTTGTCCAATATTATCTTCCTTAACTGTTTCAATATACGTGTACATTAAACGTTCACAAGAACTTTAATCGCGAGGAGAGAATAGCCTTTCTCTCCCACAACGTCGTCATAAATATGGAAGCAAAAGACAGGCGAGAGAAAAAGAGGATCTAATTCAAGAAAAAAAAAGAAAATGAAAGATCCTTGACATTTGTCCTCTCTGGCTGCGTTGACTCCAAAAAGAAAACGTGGTGCCCATGTGATTTCTGGGAGAGGTGGTGAGTTCAGCAGTTGGATGGTTGGTTCTGTGGGCGCTTGTTCTCGTCTGGGGGAAGCATCAGCTGTTGGCCGTGGTTAATGACAGGATTTCTTGAGGGTCAACGATCCCCTCAGCTGACAACGCCACATGCATTTTTCCAGTGCATTTCGGGATCACCCAAGGCTTCGCCACAACCCAACCACACCCATCCCGTCACAGCCTCAGCGACTCGCCGCAACCACCAACAACCAGCCACAACCATCGACCACAGTCACAGACCACACCAACCACTCTTTTATTTTTTTTTTTTTTCCCCTTCCATCTTTACGGGAGGGTGAGGAATTCTCTCTCTCTCTCTCTCTCTCTCTCTCTCTCTCTCTCTCTCTCTCGAAACGGGCGTGTTGCATGCGAAGGCCAGTCCTTGGGGGGTGGGTGGGGGGGAGGGGGTAGGGAGGTGTTGTGGCCCCCACCCTAACACACACACACACACACACAAGAACTATCAGCAGAAACGTACGTCCCAGTACATAATATTTGCATACGGCAGCGCCAGCTTCTTGAAGCTTTCTTTGAATTAGGGAGGAGCTTCAGAGGAGGAGGAGGAGACTGGTTCTGTGGCCCGGAGGATTCAGACAGAGTCGTGAAGGAAACGCGTGTCAGCAGAAGGTGAGGAGTGAACACAGACCGTGACAGAGCGGAGGGCCCGGCGCTGTGTATCTGCCGGGCTCATTACTTGCCGGAGGTCCTGATAACATCTCGGTTGTGGGGGGGGGGGGTGGAGAAGAAGGAGACCAGCTGGGGAGTCTTGCGGGGAGATGAGAGGAAGGTACTTTGGGAGGAAGGTGGTCAGGTGTAATAACGTGGAGAAATCCGTATGACAGATGACGTGGAGGCTGACGGGGTTATCTGCTGGAGGACAGTAATATGGATCCGAAACTCCTATGTCTGTCTAAGACGGAGACGGGAGAATAAAAAGCACAAGGTTCCTCCCCCACCCTTCTCTATAGATGGAGGCGGGACAGCGAGGCAGAAGGCTCCTCCCCTTCCCACCACTATAGATGGGAGACAGGATAGTAAAAGCAAGAGGTTCCTCCCCCACACACCTACCCTTCCCTCAGCCGACAAGAAGACGTCTGTGAAGGAATATCGTATAGTACTGGGAAAACATACTGTCATAAAGAAAGATGAATGAAAAACACATTGTGACCAAACTACAACCCTGGATGGAGGGACCTTGGCCCATGCACTCTAAAGAAGGAGAAGAGAGTTGTAATACGTGGCTGGTATGATAATCATTCTTGACACCATGAAAGTATTTGGCCAGCCATATTTCAAGCGTATTGAGAGCCTTCCCCCTTGACAGTCGTCTGTGACAGTAATTTATGCCAGTGGTCTGTAATAGCTTCTCCGCGAAAGGGGCTTTTCTCCGTGTCTGTAATAGAATGAGGAAAGGATGAGGAGTGCAAGGGGAAGAACCAGTGGACAGAATTGATTGAAGAGATGGTGTGTATAGTTGGTGTGGTGGGGGAGGGTAAGGGGATGGGGAGACAAAGAGGGGGGGGGGGTAGAATAGGAGGAGGAGACAAGGGGAGGAGTTGACGGGAGACAGATGAAGATGGTGAAGGGAAAGAAGAGAAAGAAAATAGTGGTTGGGAGATAAGTCGACGAAAGGAAAACGGGGGGGGGGGGGGGTATTTACTTACTTACCTACTTACGAATACTTACCAGGCGAGTACCTGCAAGTACTTACCAACTTACCTACGAGCACTTACGAAACGTATTTACTTACTTACCTGCTTACGAATACTTACCAGGCAAGTACCTGCAAGTACTTACCAACTTACCTACGAGGACTCACGAACCTATCTAACAGAACCTCCGATGAGATTTCGTCTGAGGTCGGGGTGCTGGCGCGCACTGCTCACCGCTTATCTCTTTGTTCGATTCTTGTACTGGTGTTCTCTGCAGCCACACGCATTGCATAGTTGACCTCCCATGGGGTCATCCGCAAACTACCTGTGACCTCTCGATAGCTTTTCAACCTTCCGGTACACATTCCTCGTAGAGTTCTTGATTCGTTCCCTATGGCAGTGAGTGGCCTCTCCAGTATCCCTGCAGAAATCTTAAACATGTTTTTTCGTACCTGTATGACATTATCCAGGGAATAATACTCGTAAATTTCTGTTCTTCACCAGTTTACAAAACGTGTCTAGTTCCAAGAATGTTTGTTTCCTAGATTTTTTTCCAAATTGTCGTCAGGTGTAAAAATGAACTAGCATCTTTCACACCTCTCTCTCTCTCATTCTCTCTCTCCTCTCTTGGCTGTACATTGCAATTTAATGTCTCCAGGTGGTTCACTGTGTCCCCGTCCCCTCAAATCCCAACCGTAAAGTAATTCTCTTTTCTCTCTCTCTCTCTCTCTCTCTCTCTCTCTCTCTCTCTCTCTCTCTCTCTCTCTCTCTCTCTCACCAGCTTATTAACATTCATCCGGCCCAGTCGCTGGCCATACGACAGAGCAGCGTTCCGTTCCGCGTCTCTCGTGTCTACGCTGAATATATTTTCAGCCCTCGTATTTCTGACAGTCATTGGAAGTGTCATTGTCATACCACTCATTACCTTGTTGTATGACCGTGTTTTATATATAAATATTTCTTCTTTATCAGTTATAGTTATCACACTCCAGGTTTTTTTTTTCCTTTACGATCGACTCCAAACATCTTGAAAATATCTAGTCTTTTAATCTCTCTTCTGCTTTGGCCTTTCTGTGTGTGTGTGTGTGTGTGTGTGTGTGTGTATTACGTACTTCGCTCAAACCGAGGTTACGTAAAGCAAGCGAAGAGTCACCTCTATAGCGAGGCTGTATCATGGTGAGTTTGACGAAGAAAACAAAAAATAAAAAAGAAAGAGGAAAACTTTCGCTTCAAAGGAGTCCATCCCGTCCCTGCGACTGGACGCAGCGCAGCCTTAGACCTGACAGTAACCCCCGGGATGATAGGTATACTGGAAGTATACATTTTTTTTTTTTTGGGGGGGGGGGGGGGTGGTCGTCTTCGGCCCCCCCCCCCCCCTTCACGTGAAAATAGCGTGTCTCTTCCAGATAAATTTTGCCGGGGCTGCAAAAACCTCGTGTGCGTATTTCTACGCGTTGTGGTTTGTCTTCATCTGAGTGTATGACTGTATTTTTACCCTAGGAATGGAGATATTTATAGCGTTTTGCAAATGATTTTTTTTTTTTTTAGGTATATTTGCCTTTTCTTAAAAGTTTCACGACACTTTAGCCTTTTTTTTTTTTCTTTCTTGCAGGAAGTTGATTAATATTTTAGTATTTTACCGAAAGTTTGCTGATATTTTGGCATTTTACAAAACTTGATTGCTAATTTGGCGTTTTTTCCAACTTTGCGTTGATGTATAAATAGCATTTCAGCTGCTGTTGGACGTTTTAATTATTTCTGGCTTTGTTTCTGAATGACCTCGTGTTAACTGTGCATATACGTTATTTTTTTTTTCACGTCATTTTATAAGAGATTTTTTTATGGCGATTGTTATTTTCTTTAGTCCACCAGCCGTCTTGATATTGTAAGATATTTTCTTAAATGATTCTTCCATCATAAAATTATTTGATTTGCCTTGGTTCATGCTTGTAAGGATAGTTTTCTTTTTTCCTCGTGTGTGTGTATTTCCTGGTTGTAATTCTCCTTCCAGAACCATTTTACGAGTTGTGCAGCCTCTGCTCCTAAGTTGGAACTGGTTATACTGATATGTTTTGCTTCTCTTCTGAGCTTCTTTTTTTAGTTAACCTAGTGGTCGACCAGGTCCACTGGTCGGGACCATAGGTCGAGGAGGGTGGTGGTGAGGTACTGTGCCTGTTATCTACATAGGGTGAGCACAGCACAGGAAAAAAATAAACATTCAGTCGCTTCAGTGTCAAAGTCGCATCTTGGGCGTGAGTGGATGTTGTGATGTGCTGAACCGATGTTTATAATGTTGGAGAGATGTTAGTGGTTGTGTCCAGTTCGCGGAAGGACGAGAGAGAGAGAGAGAGAGAGTGTAGCTCTTACATGTCTGGGGTTACGTTGTTTCAGGCGGGTTTATGTCTAGCGGGGTTGGAGTGTATGAGGTAGGTGGGCAGATGTTAAGCGCTTGTCGAGTCAAGATTGTGTTTGGGAGGTGAGCTGGAATCGGAGGAGGGTAATGTGCGAGTAAAGGTTGCTGAAGTGTGAGGCTTGGGTGAGCAATGTGCTTTATCTTGAGCGTTCTTGGTTGGTAAATGAAACGGTGTGGACGGGAAGGGAGTCTGCAGCGCTGTTGTGGAAAGCCGAAATGCCGAGTACATTGAGGGTGGGAATCGCACTGAAAGTGAGTCTTGTTTAGTTGTGAAGGCGATGAATGCTTGTGGTTGTTAAGCAGCCAGATGATTGTTATGTTGTATTTAGTTTGCAGTCTCGATATTTTTAATTTTTGAAAGGAAGGTGAGGCTTATCTTAGGGTGGAGCAGGTAGATTACTTGTGGAAAACAGGGAGGAACTCCTTTTCTTTCCCGAAGGTGGTGTGCTGGCGAGTATTTTCAGGGGCTTTGAGCTTGTTCGTGACCTTGGTGTTGATGACTCTGGCTTGGTTGCCACTTGTGAAACTGGCAAGCCACTTTTTAGTCACTCTTTGTGGAGGGTGATGTAAGGCACGTATAGTGTGAGAGTATATATTACTATGGGGCACAGTGTCGAGTTCTTTGTTGGTGTCCGTTGCAAGTTGTGGCTGGCTGGAGTCATCCAGAATGTGTTGTGTGAGGTCTGGTTGTTGTTGAATAGTTATTTTATCTTTTTTTTTTTTTTTTTTTCCTTCGAGGGATTTTTGGAATATTCATGATAGCAGTGATGTGGGATGCTAGGAGGAAGAGGGAGGAGCTAGAGAGGTTAAGGTGGTCCTTGGATGGGTACCATGTTGGCAAGTCTCCAGACGCCTGGGAGTTGTTTGTTGTGTAACCAGGAATCTCTGGAAGCGCCTGGAATACAGTTGTGCCAAGATTGTTTTCTGGCGGAAGTGTGGCTTCTTGTCAGGGGCGTGGTGCAGGGGAGTCCTTCAGGGTTGTGACTGAGTTGTTGTTTTCGACTGTTAAGAGGAGTGAAGGCTGGGTCAGTAGTTGTGCCATGATGGATTTTGTTAAAGTTTTCAAGGTTATTTTGTTCAGGAGTGTGACCCGTTTGTGGCTGGTTTTTCGGTACTGTTTCCTGAATAAAGGTATTTCGTGTGTATATATATATATATATATATATATATATATATATATATAAATATATAACGTAGGTGAGACGGCACGGGCAGCTGAGGCAAACAGACAGACGTACATAATGGTCGATAGTTTCTTTATACTCTCCTAACCACCGGTAACGACTGAATCACAGTGGAGAAAAGGTCCCAAGTCAAGCCTGGGGTCCGTTCCTCGTGCCTCGTGTTCCGCTGATGGCATTTTCTCTCCCAGGATTGGCCACTAATCCCTGGCGATCAGCCGCGTTGAAGGCCGCCCGTTTCTGCCTCTGCCTTCCCCTCCAGCGTCTCTCTCTCTCTCTCTCTCTCTCTCTCTCTCTCTCTCTCTCTCTCTCTCTCTCTCTCTCTCTAAATACGTAATGAAATATCTTATCTTTGAAAATGGAGAGAAAAGCGTCGCCCTGCTAGAAAATT
>JAYMFT010316474.1:0-10054 GCA_038088735.1 Panulirus argus | reverse complement strand
ACACACACATATATATATATATATATATATATATATATATATATATATATATATATATATATATATATACACACATAGCTTGTCTTCTCAGCTGCATCGAGCTCCTCCAAGCTGGTAGAGACCGCTACAATAACAGCCCCATCCCAAACAATATGAATATGCTAAAATTAACACCTGAGTATTTGCTCAAAGACAATGTGTTTTGACACCCCCCTCTTCCCCCAAGTTATGTAACCCCGGCGTCTTTCCCTCCGGGTCTATGTGTTATTTAAGCAACCCGTTAATCATTTCCTACTGCCATAGCTGTGTATTGCACATTAGATGCCTGCCAACCAGGGCCATTCTCCTTTCGTTCCTGACGCTTATCTGGCTAAGGCGTGGAAAACCGTTAGACATAAAGGATTATAATGACCACCCTGTCGCATACATACGGTATACTAACTGAGGGGCGGACTGGGTTGTGGAGTTTAATCTTTAATTACTTGTTTGAACGGTAAGGGGGTGGGAGCTCTACACTCGTGTGTGTGTGTGTGTGTGTGTGTGTGTATGCGCGTGTGTGCGGATATCATACGTATCCATACACGCTTGAACCTATGTATATGTCTGTGTATGTGTGTACAGAATTTAAATAATTAAGATATGAAGGAAACAAACATAGTCTTTATGTGTACAGATATCTGAGCGTAGGGCGTGGGTTATGCCTGTGTACACCTCCCTGTATGCCTGTATGTGCGCATGTATACATGTATACATTAATGAGTGGTCTGGAGTGTGGTGGAGGCGAATTCCCACAATTAGGAGAGGGGGGCCCTCCGGGCATTGGCCACTGGGGTCGAGAGTCAAGGACGGGGTTTGGTGTTCCACAGGACAGACTGGCTGGGTCCCACGCTGTTTACCGACAGGACGGGGGTGGCGGAATGACTCGATGTCTGTCTGTCTCCGTCTCTCCGGCTGTCTACCTGTGTGTGTGTGTGTGTGTATTCGTTGAGGGTAAGCGTTTGTGCGCGCGCATGTAATTACCTACTTTGTACTGCACGGGGAGGGAGTTTTACGCTTGCGTTGCCCCGTCTCTTGACTTTGTACCTGTATGTATCACGTCTCTATTCTCACGCGCGTATACATACACACACCTTAGCCTAAAACAGGCGTGCATGTGTATGTAATTGCCTAGCTGTAATTACCTATTTGTAGTATACAGGGAGGGAGTTTTACAATCATGTTCTCTGAATTAACCATGTCTTCAGCGCGCGTGTATGTGTATGTGTGTGTTAGCGTATGTTCTAATGCCCATCTTTACAACATACTTTACCTAAATAAGATCAAAATACTACTGTATCAGTTCTCAATGATGACTTCCAATACCAAAACCAATGTATAACATAATAAATACAAAAAATTCATTTTTATCCTCGCCTGTGGCATCATTATTCTGACAACACACACACACACACATAAGCTTGGGGTGTATGTGTGTGTGTGCACACATACACAGGAGTAAAGACATGATACATATATACAAGGCTAAGAGACGTGACAACACGAGAGTGTAAAACTCGTAACATTAATAAGTTATCACACATACGCCCACAGAACAATATGCGTTCATGCATTTTCTCTACAAGAAACATTTCCTTACAATAAGAAACACACAAATTAAATCTATAAACGTAGGAAGGAAAAGGGGAGATGCGTGCCGTCGGCCTCCTTCGGGTCAACTGCTGAAGAAGGCGACGACGCAGTAGTGTGAAACTCCCCTCGGGGTGACCATAGGGCGGGCACGCCTGCTGCTGGAGCTGGGCAGATGGCTTATTGCAAGCTACCTGTTAACAGGGGAGGGTAGTGGGAGAGCCCTACACCATCCATTATAGGGATAGGCTTACCGTCCAACATGGTTGAGGCCGTTAAACGAAATGTGCCGGTTCGGTGGGGTTAGTCTCCAAAATTCTTCCTCCTCCTCTCACACGGTCATATCTCCCCCGCGTGTGTGTGTGTGTGTTTATGTTGCCGACTGTGGCGATAACGATGATTTAAACACAATTAAACACGACACTGATAACAGTAATCGCGCGTATGCGCGCGATGGGAAGGGTGGGTGGGTCAGATCGACGCTAGCTAGCTATGTACAGCAGCGCCAGTCAAGTCATCCACACTCGACGTTGAGGACGGACACCACACACGCACACACACACACATAAACACACACGCGCGCGCGCATATGCACGACACCCGCGTCACAGGTGAGCCAGAGATACACTGAGCGCGGGGGTAAAAATTTTCATCTCGCTCGGCTTCCCCGAGTCCCTCTGCCTGGGTGTCAAAAGTCATGGGCTACGTCATGCGCTCCCCGCCCGCCCATTGGCCGGGAGGACCTTCCCCCCCGACGGCGTCATCGGTGCGCCCGACGGTGATTGGCTGAAGGTGAATGGTGACGTCGATGGATTTTTTTGTGTGTTTTGTTTTGGCACGGAGGGTATATGGTACATAACGCCGTCTGTGATTGGCTACTGAAACGGTGACGCGGCGACAGCGCTGCTCTTATATTGGCCGGATCTCGCGGGTAACATGTGTCGTCATAGGAGGTCTTTCGTCTCGTTGGCCCTGATGGCCAGGTGTTCAATGACGTCAGAACGAAGCGGAGCCTCCTATTGGCCAACAAGTACCCCATCTTCCCCCCTCCCCCCTCCTGTAAGACCTATTCTCGTGCTAATTGGATGTAACAGCCTCGGGCTAAAGAGGCCCAAAGTCACGACCCATACCATCCCGTAATGAACCGTATCCACGGAGGATATTCTTCCCGTCTCCTTAGTATGATCCGACTATAGATACCAGAGATCAGTAGTGTCTGAAATAAAGATATAAACGAAAATGATAATAGATAAACCTTTTTTTTTATTAGTAATAATGGCGACTTTTACAGCAAAATGAAACCTAGAACGGATTCCCCCATGATTAATGTTATCAATGATTTATGGTACCATTTGATTAATGGAGCCTTTGATTAATGGATTTTTTGATTAATAGACTATTAATTATAAATGTAAACAAGGATCACCAAATTTTCAGCCATGTATGTCTTCTACGAGTATACCTTCGTTCATACATGCGTAATCACCTATTTCTCCTGGAAGGGAGGGAGTCTCATACACTCGCCCCCTATTGCTTAAACCAATTTATCATACAACTTGTTTAAACTCCTGTATGTTGTATGTGCGTTCGTGCGTGCGTGCGTGCGTATGTGTGTGCGTATGTATTCATGTGTGTATGTGTGCTTCTGTGTATATATGCTTGTTAGACGCACGTCTGCCTGTGTGATGATTCAAGTGTTGAATGTTCAACAATACGTTACATTATGTGACTGAATTTGGAATATGTGTTCATGTGTGCAACAAGTGTGTGTGTGTGTGTGTTCAAATTGTGCACCTATTTACTCTCACTTTGTGTATGCACGTATGTGCATGCGTATCTGTGTTCGCTTGTCTTCATATGAAAGCGTAATTGCTTGTTTGGTTATAAAATGTTTCTGTAACCGCCTGTTTGCGCAGTACTACCACCGGCTTCATTTGTTAGTGTGTGTGTGTGTGTGTGTGTGTGTGTGTGCAGAAGAAATGGTGACCCCAGCTGACCCTTGCCTTTTTTGTGCCAAGGTCACGGGGTCAAACCGGCAGACACGTGACCCCCATCTCGTCCAAACAGGTCCCTCCATCAATTTGAACCTATCTTGGGAACTCCACACATTATCTCTGTCTACACCACACACAGAAAAAAATTAATAAGACTATTTTCCTTCTTCGTAAAGACTGCCTCGCCAGAGAGAGAGAGAGAGAGAGAGAGAGAGAGAATCAGGTGCTTCGACTTGTTAACGTGTTCCCATCATCTCCTTGTTCGAGCGAGTTTCTGAAACTTTGTTTCACGGGTTCGCAATACGAGCGTGATAACGTCCTGAAACAGCTGCCTGCCTGTTAAAGTTTCGACTAAATTGGGCTGAAATACCTTTGAAGTTCAGCTCAAGTTATCTTTACGTGAGAATGATTCCCTGTTCTCCCCACAACTTCTCTCTCTCTCTTTCTCTGCTTCTTTCCACGATCGTCTCCACCACCACAGAACGCATCGCTGCTCTCTGGGATGGTACGGGCACAAGAGACTATCCAAGGGAGCTGTTGGAACCTCTCCCCGACTATCCTTATGCTTGGAGGTATGACCCCTTGTCCCCCTGCAGTGGGTATTAACAATACCAGTACCAACTTCCTTCTCATGTTCATTAATTCTTTTATTCGGGGGGGGGGTCCACTGGACGAGAGCCTGGATGGGTGTGAAGAATTCTAACCCCGACTTCCATGAAGGACCCCGCTGGAAATGGTGTTGATGAAACAGAGACTCAGGCAAGCATACGAAGGTACTGTAATCCAGTTAAGACCGCAACAGACGGTCAGCCTCGGGAACCTGTACCATGACTGGAACAGGTGTGGCTGTGAAGGAACGGTCTGAATGGAAGTGAAGGTTTCTGACCAGCTTTTGTCTAATAAGAACGGGTCTAGGCGCAGCTGAAGGTGGTCTGGTCTGGTTGCAGTATGGGAGCGTCACATGGATCTGGTTGCGGTATGGGAACGTCACACTGCAACTTGAAGGTGGCCTGGTCTGGCTGCAGTATGGTAGCGTCACATGGAACTGAAGAAAGGTAGGTAGGTCTGGTTGAAGCATGGGGTTCTAAGCTTGGCTGGCCAGTTATTCTAACAGGCCTACTTCGGTTATACCGAAGGTCCTACTACCTTCGTCGGCTGTAATAGGATAGTGCTTCGGTAGTGCTTGACAGCGGTCCGTTCCATGAACAGTCTCCCTTCATCCGTGTTTATAACTGTTCTTTTATAAGCTTATAAACCGTATCGTCTTGTATGTCCACCTAGGATTTAAATCCAACTCGTTGCTTTCCATCTGCAATGGAAAAGAAAAGGGCCAGTCTTGATCTCGATACGGCACAACAAATCATTTAGTCTTCAATTCAGAGAATGTAATTTTCGCTTTCCTCTTGGGTTGTCTTCCGTTTTCAGCACGGCACGGTACGACCCTTGAGCAAGACGGTCCCAACTCTGACCACGACGGAGGGGGGGGGGGGATGGTGGTACCGTTTACCGCAGCGTTACGACCCATGATCATTACCGTACGACCTCTCACCACGGAGGTACGACCCTTTGGGTCTGATGGCCCGGCCCATAAACATGACCCAGGTCATCATACTCAAGGGTCGTACCGTCGTGCTCGAGGGGTCGTACCGTCGTTGTTCGGGGGTCTTCCCCTGGTTGTTCAAGGGGTCGTACCGTCGGTGCTCAAGGGGTGTCGAGATTCTGGCTCTCTGATGACCAACGTGTGAGTCATGTCCCGTAACATTATCCAACCCCCCCCCCTCGCAGTCACAGCTCTGGACGACCATCTCATGCATGGCAACACACTGATGAACACACCCAAGGACGTGCGCCTCCCCCCCACCCTCTTGCTGGCGGCGGCCGCGGCACGGAAGGGTCTATATCATTTCACTCGTACACTGAAATCAATCCGGCTTGCGCTCTCCCCTCTGAAGAACGCAAATTCACGAAAGCGCTCACGAAATTATCGTGATTCATTTCTAACACGCGGTTATCGTGAAATTCTTAGATATTACACACACACACACACACACACACACACACCACTTTTATCTTAACTACATACTGAGTCATACGTTTGGTAGTACATACAGTGGATGGTAATCATACGTATGCATTTTGATGTTTGTAATAATGTACGTGTACGATGTGGACATTAATCTTCATGGCTACTGGACTTTAATGTGACACTCTGACGTTCCAGCACAGCAGCGGTGCTATGTGCCAGGGTCAGGTAATGGTATCCGGTACGTAATGGTTCCAGATGACGTGACTTAGTAGTCATCGCTGAGCCGCCGCCATCCCCCCCACCTACCCCGCCTCTTGTGGTCTGCTAATATACTCCAGCAAGGAGAAAGGAATTTCCACCCATCCTTACCCCAACTCTACCGCACAAGGTACAAGAGGGGGCAGTAGCAGTACGGGAAAATTGAGCAGTAAGTTTTCGGCGTCTGCAACTGTGGCAGTTGCTTAGACGAGAAAGTGTAACTCGTATTATGTCTTGGGGAAGTGTGGTTTCAAGATGTCGTCTTGTTGTGGGTGGATGGGAACCTGTGAGTGTTGGTTGCTGACGTGTGAAGCGAAGGGGTGAGCTTTTCGTTAAAGGGAAAGACGAATGGTGTGTGGCAAATCGATGCAGAACTTTTCGTCTCGTTCTTCAAACTGCAGTTCTGACTCACAAAACATACTGACGAATGACAGTGACCGGGGCGCGACGTTAGCGCGTGAATTATCTGTCAGTTGTATTCGATAAATTACCCAGAAACGAAGAATGGGGCGAGAAATCTCCCTCCAAAAAAAAAACTCGAAATCATAACCATGGGTGTCTAAAATTATTCTGACCTTTCGTTAGTTAGGACGGAATCAGTTCAAAAAATGTAGAAATATACCGCATTGTGGACACGCTGTTTCTGGCTATGATAGCCTTTTTTTCTACGTAACTCCAAACAACACGTAGATATTTTTTCCACATTTTTCTGTAAACGTGATCTTACTCGTTGGTTCATGACATTCCTGTATTCCAATACCTCATGACCTTTGACCTCACTCCCTCAGTGTGACGTTAAAGATGACGTATATGGTATGTATGTATGTTCAATATTTTGTTAAACTCATATTTAGAAACTGACTATGCTTCAGTTACCGAATACTTCTAATACAAAGCAATCTTATTACATAATCTGTTTTAAGTAAATATAGTGAGTGATCTTACATAGCGTCCAGGATACTGTACCCGTGGGATATTGGACAATTTGTGGCATTAGAGTGTTAACGGCTTTCTGTGTGTTAGATCCACAGGGCTTCTGATGGTTAACACCGTGTGCTGTGTTCACAGAGTTACTTGTGGTGTGTCTGATCATCTGTGTGTGAACGCGACCTCACCTCCAGCAGACGTCCCTTTGACCTCAAGTGAACGCGACCAATTTCCTGACTAGACTTCCCAGGACCCTGATCAGCCTGAGGTAATCTGATCGGCTAACGTTGTCTGACTCCTCAATGAGCCTAAATTTGACCTGACTCGACCCGGCAAATGTAGAATCTCACAATATATCAATACGACCTGACTTTGGGCCACACTCAGCGTTAGTTTGACCTGACCTGACGCCAATTAGCTGACAAGTGATCATTACAGACATTACTCCAGATGACCTTTGACCTGGTCCCTGACCTTTATCACTTTATACATCACGTGACCCACATCCATCATAAATGCTCGACATGACCTCCTCCTGACCAGTGTGTGCACTGGACTGACCCCACAGATTAAGAGTGACATAACCCCTGACCAGCGTGGCTCGACCCTAACATAAACCATACCTTTCAGTGGTGAGTTGGACTCAGTGGGTGGTGCGCATGATGATGAACAGCTAGGGCCACCTTCTGCCCGGCAGTACCAGCGTCCCTCTTCATGATGTGCGAAATAATTTCAGCGGTCACTCTAGTCTCCCTAAAGTATCATACTCTCGCTTTACTTAACGTGAATATTAGTTTTAGTAATCTGTAGGTAAAGAATCTGATCTTAAAATGGTACCAAGTATAAAAAGAGGTTATTGAAAGGATTTCTCATAAGTGTCGTGTCCTCATAACCTTTACAAACATTTCTGGAAACTGGTGAGGAATTTTGGCTTTCGTAATGGCGGTTTGAGTTCATTTTTATTCACTGGTGTTGCCGGACTCCGCCTGCTCGAGATCACACCACGAGCAAAAAAAGAAAAAAAAAAAGAATCTTTGGCGACGCTGTATCACTGGGACTACAGTCTCCCCAAAGAACCTCTCACCACAAAGGAGCCTACATTTCCCTGCTCACTGGAGGTAGTGCAGCCTTGGGGGGCGTCTGGAAAGAGATCCTGTGTAACACAAAAGACTCCTCAGAAATTGGTCCGGGAAGGTAATTATGATGACACGTATAATCCAAACGGAAACGTGAGTTCTCCAGAATACAATAATGGCCCTGATGATTCACCGTAGAGTAACGAGGAAACACAATGAGCCAGTCTGATGCGACGGCACCTGGAAAATAAAAAAAAAAAAAAAGAACATCGGCATCTGAGTCACGAGCGGTGGCTGGAGTGACGCCACTCCCGCCGCCGGGAGCCGGGAGACAAAGACGGCGAACTCCGGCCAGCGAACAGAATTGCCATCGAACGCTGAGTAACGCGAAATCTTTTAGGAGAGGAAGGAGGATGCGAATCACGCGACTTATAAAAACAAGAGAGGGCGATGGAAGGGACACAGAGGTGTGCAATTCTGAAGATAAAGTGGGAGGAAAAGGAGAAACGGGACTGAATAGCAAAAAGAAGAGAAATGAGTAACAGTAGGATATTAATAACTGACGAAAATGGTGAGGAGCGATGGAAGATAAAGCAAAACAAGATAAATACAAGTATAGATAAGGAGAGGTAAAATAAAGATGAATACACACACGATATATTACGTCCTGGCGATTTGAAGGACCCCCCCACCCTCCCAAGCCGACATTGCGTCAGCGTATGCGCAATTCTTCGACGCAATTCATACGCGAAACATTTAAATTTTTGTATTTATTTTTGCTTTTTTGTCGCTAGCTACTTATTCTCATAACCTCTTTGTTGTTATACTCTCGCCCCCACTAACTCTTTCTCTCCCTGTGTTCAATCCCATACCCGCCTGAACCATGCTGTTCGAAGCCTTATCACATTTATATTATAACTTGTCTCAAAAATACTTTCGTTAACGTGATATTACCATCATAATTCCAACAATATAACTCTGATCTTAACTATATAGCTCTGTTCAACATCTCTTATAATCATATAAATAAAATTCTCTACGCAAAAAAAAAAAAATCTTATCACATATTTTCATTATTTTTTGACAACTCAAAAGTCCTCATAGTCTTGGCGGAATTTAATAGGTTTTTGTTCTGTTTCTACCTAGCTAACCATAAATTCAATCTAAGTGATTTTCAAAAACAATTAGATTCAGCTAAAAAAAAAGTTAATGAAATCAGAGAGGAATCGAAACCATATGAAATACGTGACTGGGAACTATGTCTTTATCATACTAATTCATTCTTTCATTTATTTCATTATCATTACTTTTATCAACAACACCTTTATGTTCGAGGATCCCTTCTTTCCGAACTGGTAAATCTTAAGCGCAAAATATATATATTCTTAAAAATCTACAGCGAATATAAACATTCTAAACCAGATTCTTTTTTGACTTCAGGGTTCGTCATAGGCGAGTCTTTGCACGTCTCGGAAGACAAAAGAACACAGCCGATCTACCTACATTGCGGCTTCTCTTTCTAAAATACATACTCTTCCACCCGTTCCGCCCTTCTTGGTCCAATCCATCACTCGTTTCTCTTGAGCCAGGATAACGTAATCGTGGTGTCGGCATTAGCATGAAGAACGCCTTTCACCTTCCGTGAAGAGGGGTGAGGTGTGACGGCATGCGAGACTCTACTTAAGAAGTTTGCTCTCATTGCTGTCTCACTGCGGCCGGGGTGGGAGGATGAGAACCATCTGTTTCCCATCTAGACTCACTGACCCGTGGGGTGACGTACGCCTCAATGGGACAGATAGTGATGGTAATAACTAATAACCCATTCTTCTCTCGACATCGAATGCAGTTGTAATTCAGACGCTGCTTCCAAAGGGCAGCCTCTCCGAGTCCCCAGTACTGAGGAGCCAACGTGACCAACCCACACGCCAGCTTCCACCGAATCCGTCGCCGCGTCAATGTCACTCCAGTGGTCGAGGCTGAACCACGGGGGAGGGAGATGCTCCGGTTGACCACACACTCTTTCCCCACCACCGCCTCTCAGACTCCTGCAGATTCCAGACCTGTGGTCCGGTCTCTCTCTCTCTCTCTCTCTCTCTCTCTCTCTCTCTCTCTCTCTCTCTCTCTCTCTCTCCCCCCCCCCCCCCCTC
>JAYMFT010316463.1:0-10054 GCA_038088735.1 Panulirus argus | reverse complement strand
GAGAGTATATATATATATATATATATATATATATATATATATATATATATATATATATATATAGCCAAGACCTTAAGTGGACTAAAGGGCAGCTGGGACCTTAGCAGGGGTCATGCGGGAGACACAGAGGCAGGAAACGTATGAGGGACTGGGCAACAAGGGGCCGAAGGAAAATAGGAAGACCAGAGGATGAGGTAGTGGGAGGAATCTTATTTATGACGCCAGGCCGACACCTGGAGGTGACAAAGATAGGACTGGAAGGGTCTTGGAGGGAAGGCAGAAGATGTGTGAAGAAGATGACGGTGTATGAACGCGAGAGTTGGAGGAAGAGGAGTAGAAAATATAAAAAAAATAACAATGAAGCGGAAGAGAAAAGGTGAATGAAGACCAGCAACACAGTCGTGGCTGTGGCGTGCGGTTTGAGGCTGCATGGGCCCTGTACAGAGGGTAGTGTGAGCAAGAAAGTGTTATAAAGACGATGGATGTTCCAGGAACGAGGGACAGCATTAGGAAACAATGAAACAAATGGGGAAAACCGCAAGATAAAAGAAACATAACAAAACGAGGGAAAGGAAGGACAATGAATGTGATAAAAGCGAAAATACAGAGACGGGAGAAGGTGAATACAAGAAAGAGACGAGGAGCGTGAGGCAACGGAGTTTTGGAAGATACATGAGTCACCTGCACGAGACATGGAAGCCGCTGCCTGGATACAGGAATGTGAGAGACTAGATGGTATCTCTCTAAGGATACTGGAATGTGCGAGGCATGGTGGGTCTCTCTGAAGGACTCTGTGGAGAACAGACATCTGGGTCGGTCTCTCTAAGGATAGTAAGAGATATACGGGGAGTAATAAGAGATATCCAGGTGGATCATAATAAGTTTGAGATCCGGCGGATCTCTCAACGGATGTTGGAGAGTGAGATGCAGTGGCTTTCTGGAGAGTGAGAGATCTGGTGGATTTCTATAAGGAAGCTAGAGTGTGAGATCAGGGTACACCCCTTAAAGAAAGATATACCCGGAGGTGCCAGGCAAGATGGGGAAGATGCTCACGCTAAACGAGGAAGGGACGAGCAGCATGAGGGAAGGATGACCGAAGGAGACCCGACCAGGCTCGGCAGGAGGTATGACAGCCGCAGACATGTACAGACAGACTCTGTATACCGACAACATCAAATATTAACATCTTGACCATCCGGTCCTCTTTTCAATCTCTTGGTAACCCTAGAAAAAAAAAATATAAGTGTGGTGGAAGAAGGGAATGAAACGACTGAAGACATGGTTAATGCAGACAGCATACACTCAACTTAAAATCTTTCATACTAGCTGAGAATATTCAAGGAACGGGAGGCACACGAGTGTACAACTTCCTCCCCGTGCAGAACAAACAGGTAAAGAAATACGTAAATAAACACACACACACACACACACACACACACACACACAAGACGCCTATACACGACCACACCACCCCTGCCATTCACACCTTTTTTTTTCGCTTCCCCTTCCCCCTCTATGTCAATCTGTCTACATGTTTCTCTCTCTGCACTACCCCCTCCCCCACCAGGGACCTCCCGCTGGGGGAAAGGGGCGGGGGAGAGGAGGGGCAGGTGGGTGCGAGGGAAGGGGGCTATATCCATCTCCCTGGGATTCCGTCTCCGTCGTCTCAGACCGACAGACAGACAGACAGACAACCTTTCGCCCGCTACAGTCTTCCGCCCCTCATTAGTAAACGGATTTCTCCTCCACACACCTGCAGCTCTTGATCAGCCAAGGACCATCTCTCAAATAAATTGTTGAGGGTCTGGCATCGTAATTTTCTCCGCCTTTATCTCCATCACAACAACAAACACACAAAACACCTCCCTAACTCCACAATCTCACTGTACCCACACTTCTCCCTCTCTCGTATATAACTTAATTCAACCCTACACTAAGTCCTTCCTCCCCAGCTCGTCAACCTCCACATACTATCCAACCTCTCCTAACCCCCTCGGCTCTACCTGGCAGCGGTGCAGATGGCAGAGTCCAGGGGTCTCGTTGTCTGGGTAACTCCATAACCTCGTGTTCTGTGTGTGTGTGTGTGTGTGTGTGTGTGTGTGTGAGGCCCGGCTCCTCCCAGGAGTGCTGGAAACGCACTAATTGATGGCTTGCGTTACTGAATGTGCCGTCAGGTGCTGGGGGCCACCTTGCTCCCACGTTACAGTGTGGCGTTCGGGTGCTGGGGGAGCACACAGCACCTGACGTGGTTGGCTCCCTGACCCTTGCAAACAAGTGCCAGGGAATACCGTCGTAACCCCTGATGAAGTCGTCCTCCACTACCGATGAGAGACCTCAAGTAATAGCTCCGGACATAAACACAAGTTCAGTAAACAAGCTTACGAAAGACTCGTGGACTCCAGGAGTCACTCATAACGTAATGGTCGAGCCGAAGAGAGCGAACAAGACGAAAGAAGCTTTTCAGGTGGTTAAGTATGTCATCATCTGATTGTATAGTACGAGGAGGGAGTTCTACTACACTCGTGGGGCCACATCTCCTGAACTTTCTCCATTGTCACAAAACTTTTTAAACTTTCCTGTACTGTAAGCACAATTTAATTAAAGTCATATTAAACAGATATTTCAAACTGATGTCAGAAATCCTCATTTCAGTGGTTTGTGTTTCTTACAAAAGAACAAAAAGTCGAAGCTCTATCTGTAAAGCGTCAGTGGAGACTTTTGTGTCCACGTTGTCATGGAGAGCATTCTGAGGCCTGTTTCTACCGCACAATACCCAGTCCTCTGTCAAGTGTCACACTGGCTTCCGTTACCATGGGGGGAGCCATGGTTATCTTTACGCTACACACACAACTTTACCCGACAGGCGGGGAGAGAAAAAAATGGGACACGTTTCAAACAGGCTGGAAACGTAAAAATGGCACATCAGACGTGAATACTGATCTAGACGTCCGAGGAATTAATATGGACTCGTTTCATAGTACCCCAGAGAGAGACGGTGTGGGGTTTCTGAGGTGGTGTACTGGGCTGTTGTGGGCTGCCGGAGCATGCTGGCTTTACTGCTGATTGTAGGACGTTGGGTATACTGGTGATAGTAGCAAGATGGCTTTACTAGCTGGCCGGTGACAAACAAAGAGTGGCGATCAACGGTAAAGTCTAGGAGTGGTTTGTAGTTACAACAGGGGTGCTGAAGGGATCACTCTTAGGACCTATTCTGTTTTTTATTATCATTATTACTATTATATATATATATATATATATATATATATATATATATATATATATATATATATAACACTGATAAAGAACTTTGTTTCAAAATACAGAGATTGGCAGTCGATAATACATTGGTAAATAAAGTTACAACTAGAGTAGAACATTTACAGCAGTGAGCTGACTCAGAAAACGAGTGATTGGGTTCACAAATGGCACATCAATATCATTATGGATAATTGCAAAGCTTTACCTATTGGCAGTAAAAGCGAAAAGATAAACATTAGCATAAAATCTGTTGAGCTTCATTATGCAAATGAGGAGAAACACGAGGGTGTAATAATCTCTCATGACCTAAAGGCAAGTTTCGTCTCAGCTGGGCGAACTGGGACTCGTATTTTGGCTAAACAGAGGACGACCGAATTTCCGACTGTCTTGACACGACATGTTGAGATAAACGAACTGTAACTTTGAGCCCTTTCTGTACTGAAGACTGTTAACTGTGTAGGTGTCTATGAGCTGCACAACAGATGTTGGGTAAGGAAGGAAAAATTTACAAGATGGGTGAAAAACATTAGACATGTCGGTAAGAAGAAATTAATCCTTAATAATCTTAAGCTGTTGACGTGTTTTGTTCCTCAAGTCTGAGTGAGTTAAGATGCAGCACACAAAGAGAGAGTGAAACAGTCAGTCCAAGTTTGTTTCTCATTAAAAAAAAAAGAGAGTCTCGCTCATAACAGCCTGAGTTTATGAAACTCGTGAAAATTAAGTTCACTCCTGCATTAAGGAACGAGAACATCAGTTAACAAAATTATTAAACAAAGTCTAGCCTTACGAGGAAAAGATTTTAATAAAGATAGCGCGGCACAGCGGAGTAGAGTGGTGACCTGAAAGTTTGTGGAGTGACGGGAATGTACGAAGTGAGACAAACAATGAACGGCTGGAGTGAGGCTCTTAGCTGAATTACCGTAAGGAAAGGTTCCCTTTGTAAACGTCACGACTCGAGGCTTCCATTTGGCGTACGACCGAGGGAATGGATCAGGTCAAGGAGGCAAGCCTGAGAGTGAAATGTCAGGTTCTAATGTTTGCAAACTAACATTTTATAGATATGTGGAGCAACGCTCATCGCTCCGAAGCTACAAGCAAACCATTCTCACTTAAGCAACTGAAGAAAACACTCTCATCAATGAGCGAGATGTTCAAATACTCTTTCTCAAGAAACACATACGCTATATCAAGCGCTTACCAACCTCAATAACACTCCGTATACTACGTTTGTCTGCATAATGTTCCCAAACGAGATGACCCACCCTGGAGGCGTGGTTGAACCCAGTCCCGGTATAGTGTGTGTGTGGCAGCAACAGGTGTCCTATTGATTGGGTGGCACGACCCTTTCATCACCACGGAGGTAGAGAACAGTGAAGTGTTCTCCTCTACGCAGTTTTGGATGGCGGCAATATCTTTGTCACGTGTGTTTTGCCTCAAACAACTGATTTTCGTTAATGTTACATGTGATAAACAATGTTTTATACGTCATATAAATATATATGAATTATATGTATGCTTCCCGACACTAGGCTGCAATCTCATTTACGTTCTGCAGTTCGCCACGAGTCTATAAACGTCAACATTTCATTAACATTAACCATCTTTCCAATCGCACTAAGCTCGGCTGGTGAGGCTTGCCAGGGAATCATGAATTTTAATATCCGTAACGACGAATTTCGCGAATTTGAGAGGCAGATGAACACGAAGATTGGCAAACCTGCCGCGAATGGATTGAAGCCTGAGCAATAAGTGATTCTGCATAACCGATGCGATTGTTCTCTGGGAGTCGTCGGTGCAAGGAGGAGGAGGAGGAAGAGGAAGAAGAGGAGGAGGAGGAGGAGGAGGAGGAGTAGGAGTAGGAGTAGGAGGAGCAGGAGGAGGAGGAGGAAAAGGAGGATGTGGTAGCCGATTCGATGATGGTTTGGAGCAACAGTTTGTTAAGACAACACAAAATGCACGTTGGGTTTGAAGTCTTGTATCTCGTAATGAGGAATGGACCATTCAGAAACCTCGAGGTTTTGTCTGATATCTGGTCATTGTGAGGGAGGATATGGTCGGTCGGTGAGACGTAGTTGTGTGAATACGACACTAGAAGTGGGTGATTTGCTAGGGGAACTACTAGAGCCAGACGTCAACAGTAAAGGTGGATGAATGCAGTGGGTACTACTGGATGAAACAGTGCCAGAGATCAACAGTAAAGGTGGATGACTGGAGGAGGTGCCATCACCAGAGATCGACAGTTGATATGGGTGACTGGAGAGGGTAAAATCAGAAGTTAACAATGAAGGTGAGTAAGTGACTGTAAGGGGTACTGCCGTAGATCAAGAGTGAAAATACTTGGCGCTTCCTGCTGCAGCCTTTGTGGACGACCAAAATGAGAGGGCACAAGTCTTAACTATGTTCATGTTGGAGAGAACGACGCTGACGACCTAGCTAAGCAGGTGACTTGGCTGACGGTGAACACGTTACTCCTCTTCCTCCAAGTATAATTACAAGAGTGCTCTCGGAAATGCTCGTCACCCACGAATTCAAACGAACCTACTCTAAGACAAACAACCTTGTCGGTATTGTTCGCTTAACCTAATTAAACATACAAATGGTTGGACAATACTCGTACGTGTCTTATACAGACAGCCATACAACCATGTAACCACCATGTCAGTTAATGACGAAAAATTGGCTTGTCAAACAAAGACTGACGTAATTTGGAGTGATTTTTCCGGCGAAGGAAAATAGTCTAAAGTTCACTAAAGTCCTCGTTATGTAGGTAGGTACTTGATACAGCGGCCATCAAAGACGGTGAACTTTAGAGTAAATATCCCGGTAAATGAACTTTAGCCCAAAGAAATACAGAACACTAAAGTTCTGCGCTGCGTCTGTGTAAGTCAATACAGTTCCAGGGAGAGACAGAGGGAGAGAGAGAGTCATTAGTCTACATTTCTTCATTAATCTACTGCAATATTTTTTTCTCTCTCACTGTCTACCTCTCCACACGTGCACCGATGAATATTAAGGAGTCATGGGCTTACGGTAACAGTGGAAAATAATATTCATCGTGATTTTGTTTTAACTTCGTTCAACAGTGACCGACTTGGCAGGGTGGAACTATGCCCCGATAATGAGCCGTCTCGGGTGGAAGAAAAAGTAAAATAAGTGTTCGCAGATCTGCCTCTCAAAGGTAGAAAGGTTGCAGAATGAGGGGAAAAGACGACAAAAGGAAGACAATTCAACAGCTTAGCTGTTCCAGGGATGGTGAAGGAGGTATGATAACGGTCAATCTTCCAGTGGCCAGTCTACACACAGAAACTGTGGGAAGCAGCAGCCATACGCATGATTTAATACTTAAAAAAAGTTGCTGGTTTTACTTCTTAGGGGCCATTTTTTCTCGTGAGAACACGTAGTTCAAACGGTGAACATTAACTGGTACTTGTAAAGTCTTCTTGACACAGTGCATAACTAGAGGCTAAAATAAATAATAAAAAAAAAGAAATACCTTTGGACGTTTAAAAAGTACGAGACACAACAATGCAAATCTATTTGCAGTAGGAGATTTGCACGACTAGAACTTTGTATAACAAGTAAACACTTCATTACTCTCCTCTATATTTGGCTTCCACTTTAGTCTTTACGTTTATAAAACATCAAAACGGCGGAATGTTATCAGTATATATATATTTTAAAAGATTCAATTATAAAGAATTAAATTTAAAGGTTTTCACTTAAAACTCTTTTAAATTCAGTCGAGAGGTTCATTCACAATAACTCTGGTTGGAAAAACAAAATCTTTCCTTGGGGAGAGCTCAGGCTCGTTCGCATTGGCTTAACCCGGAAGTTGGAATAATTCCAATCCCATCACAAACTCTCGTCGTACAGGAGTACAGATGTACACACACGCCCTGGTGCAAATCAGCAGGGGAAGAGGATCCCTCGCTCTTTTCCGTCACAGTATCTGGGAAACACATGGAAGACGTGAACAAACTAAACTTTTTCATAAACCATCATTCACAGGAAATATGAATGAATCCCACGCTTCGCTGAATAATAATAATAAAACGTACATGGTGAGGCTCTACGCTCAGATAATATGATGGATCGAAATATAACAGAATGTCTAACTTTCTTTTTTTTTCGTAAAAATCAAAATACCAAAAAGCAATATCAAAGATTCATTTTTGTGGAACGGGTTCTTTCACCCGACTTTTGCCTCTGTTGTATTTCAAAACTGTGAATGTTATGACGGGCTCCTGGCTTATCTCAGATGAATAAACTCTGGCCAATTTGAGTTTCGGGGAGCGTAGCAAAACTAGAAATCTAAACACGGTTTCGGAATCATTCGGTATATTCTGCAGGAATACTAAGGAACCGTGGACGTTTACGGTTTGAAAGCTGAAATATTGGATGAGAATTCAACAGTGCTGCAGCAGGTGAGTATGTAATTACCTATTTGTACTGCACGGGGAGAGGGAGGTCTACACTCGTGGGGGGCCTTATCTGTTGAACATTCTCTACTATCATACAACTCCTTAAATCTATGTATGCTGTCAGCATTAACCTTGTCTCTAGTCATCTTCATCAATTCGTCCACCACTGTCGTACTACACGAATACTTCTTTCCCCACCGCTGGTTATTACCTTGACTCATTTGGAGAAGGCTCCTTAACATGACCCCCTCTTCCTTATTCCACCGAGAGAACCTTCTGTCCGACGAAGTAGTAGTTCTCCCTTTACTCCTACCTGGCGGTCCTGCTCCTTAATCAGTACTAGCATGCAATTACGAACTCTAAAATGTGATCTTGATACAATGGCTGATGAATTTCACTCCGAGTAAATCAAAGAAATGAAAATAGGACTTAAAAGACAGAAGGCCTCAATGTGACTATTATCTAACCTGGATGGAAATTTGGTGCAGGACTCTGTGTGTGATAAGGAATTTGGAAGCTGACACTGTAGAGCTCTGCTTTATGAAAATTGTAAAGGCACAAACTGTCTCCAGTGGGCATTTCTCAAAATTCTTCGTCGTAAGTGTTATATTGTTTCACACGAGAAATGGTAAGATACTTTTTTTACCGTGTATACATGTATGTAAGGTTAAGAGACGAAGAAACACAAGTGTAAAACTCTCATCCTAACACAAAAATAGTAATTAAACACACACACACACACAAGTCAAAAGATACATTACTTTCCTACGCCTCATCATCTGATATTCTTTTCTCTTCGCTCTAAATTAGCTGCCGCGCTCGCTCCAGATCGATATGATCCTTCATTTCGAGGATAATTATACTCCGTAATCATCTGGCCGTACGATGACGAGAGGTAATCTCCTTCAGACATTGAATTCCTGACAAAACATAATAAAATCTTTCTGATTAGGTGTAGCTGAGTCAACACGAAGAATGAAAATATACGAGTGGGTTCGTTGAATATAAATAATGTAGAGCCAAAAAAAAATATCGAATCAATACTCGACAATACATACGAGAGGACAAAGGACGTTCGGTGGGAAGAATCTCTAATTAAAACGAAGACGCAGACATCGCAGGTAAATATCTCACGATGTATATATTTGATAAAGCCATCTTGAGCCTCTCTGAACACGAAGCTCCGACCCTTGATCACCTCGACCGTTGTGATAGCTGGTGTTCGGGGCCTCGTTCACTCTGCTTCTACAGCTCGAGGTAAAACAACATCGAATGCCACACTGGATATTCCGGCACCCATGTAACAGGCTGGTAAAACGTCCTGTGATTCTTGTCCAGCCCAACGAATTCTTGAAAGAAAAAACGCCTGATGATTCTTGTCCGGACTAAAGCATTTAAGAAAAACGTCTCATCATTCTTCTCCAAACCAACGGCTTTAGAATATCCGTAAAAAGGATATTTCAAAGGTTTACTTATTGGTAACCATAAGAAAAAAAAAATATATATATATACAAATTAATATTACCTGGGGTGAAGAACACGTTGCTGCACTTGCTCCCCGCTCCGCAACATGGAGCGCGCACTTAGCATGCCATGTAATTTGTAGCTGAACTTTGTTGCCTGGAGCCTTCTAGTGCTGGATGTGTCGGTCTATCAAAATTGTAGCGCCATCCTAAATTGATATGGTTAGATATGTATCAGTGTTTGGCTGTGTCAGGTGCATGGTGCATCCCCAGATTAACCATGCAGGGTCCATGAATTGTGAAGACGCCGGGGGGCAACAAGAGGGAGAAACACTCCTGGGCCATCAGCAGTGTGATACTTCAACATGGAACACTCGGGTGTTTCTTCCTCGTGTGCAAGACTCTGCAACACTCGTGATCACTCTTTCTGTCCTTAAACTCTTATGACATGGATGTTCTTCTTGAGTATCTGCCTCGTTAAGAACTATAGAACACAAGTCCCTTACCCCCGCAGCAGGGGCGTGTCCTTCCTAAGTGTCCGTGATGACGCCTTGGCGCCCGTGATCACACAGCGGCGTTCGTGAGCACATCCTGACGTCCGTAGTTAAATTATGGCGTACGTGCTCAAACTCCAAAGGAGTCTACATTTCCCTGATACTGGAAGTAGCGCAACACTGTTCTGCAGGAGCCTTTACAAAGGTCATGGGTAAAACCAGGACTCTTTCGTAGAAATTGGTCCATATATATATATATATGTAAAGTCCTCGCTTCTCATATCTAATTGAGGTAAATCATATTTTTAAAACGCTATGTTATGAGAAGAAAAGTAAAAATAGAACAAACAAGTACGTAAACAGGAATAAAAGTGAAAAGGGGTGATTAATTAAAACTAATGAAGTAATTAAAACCTGA
>JAYMFT010316452.1:0-10054 GCA_038088735.1 Panulirus argus | reverse complement strand
GTCAGTTACAGATGACTGAGCCTTAGAGGAAAAAATCTTCACCTGGCTCTCTTCTCTGTTCCTTCATTTGTAAAGTAAAACAGGAGGGAAGGATTTCCCGACCCCCGCTCCCACCCCTTGTAGTCGCCTTCTACGGCAAGCAGGGAATACGTGGGAAGTATTTTTTTCTCCCATCCCCAGGGATGATATATATATATATGATTATCCAAGGATCTATTAATAAAGGTCCTGCAGCCCAAGGCGCTTCTTCCATTAGCAGGAAATGTCGACTTCTTTGTAATGAGAATCTCTTTGACTAGGCTGGACTTCCAGTGATACAGTCCCGACAAAGGTGACTTCCTTCGCTCGCGATGTAACCTCTTGCAAGCGGATCTCGGCAACACCCGATTACAAATGACTCGCACAATTCAAAGGTCAGGCGCTACGAATGAAAAGCGGGTGTTGGAGTGAGGTTGGGAAAGAACTCTCTCTCTCTCTCTCACAGATACACACATATAGCTCTCTTATTCACACTTCTTTCCTTGTGACGAGATTAACACGAAAAAAAAAAAAAGCAGCCAAACATGCACAGAAATTACCGCGGTACTTCTGTGTCGTGGGCCAAGAAGAACAGCACAAGCGTTGCGCGTAACGCATGCAAACAGCCATCCTCATTTAATGTTGTCAGTCCCGGACTAACATCCAATATTGCAGGCCAGACATATTCAGTTATGCAAATTTCCACTCGCATTTTGCCCTGAGTGTAAAATTATCATGGTCATGGAAGTTGGAAGCTGTGTATCCTCTTCTCTTTTTTTTTTTTTTTCTGTGGTAATGAAACAGATTAATCTTTTCGGACTGGGTCAAGCCTTCACTAGGTAGAGGGAAAAAAAATATTTAAAAATATGCAGTGCTGTTCTTCATTAACTATGTTTTTCATTGTTTTGAACGTGGCTATATGATGCGGTGGATTATATTCTCTGCAGGTACTGTGTCAGTGAGGTGCCTCTCTTGACAGTCATTTGGTACACACACACACACACACACATCTTTGGTTGGTTGGTGTGTGTATGTGTGTGTGTGTGTGTGTGTGTGTGTGCATACATACGTAGGAGGAAAGACATAGTACATATATATAAGTAAACAGTAATAACACAGCGTTACTGACCACGAGTCAGCATGGTCGGGCCCGCAGGGGTTCGAATCCTGGGCACGGCAGTCGGTCCACAGCCGTATATACATATACAAGATGGAGAGTCGGAGCAGTACGAGTGTAAAACTCTCCCTGTAGCGTACAAATCGTGACCAAGAACACACATCAGCCTGCGTCGAGCCAACCCTTGCTGGTACAGACCACCCTCAGAACAGCCCCGTTCCCAGCCGTTGTGTGAAGACCATCTGTAATAATTATAATGAGTAGTCTGTACAGCATTAACTTCAGCTGTTGTATCTGTGTAAACGCTCTCTGTGTTTTACACGAAACCCCTTTCTTATGACCCCGGAGTTTCTTGTATGTATTCAGTACTGTGTGTTTTCAACCTTTGGTCAAGTTTATTATTATTATTATTATTATTATTATTAGTATCTATTATTATTATTATTACACACGCTGTTTCTTTACATGGGTTGCCCGACACTGTACATTTGAGCTCGTACTGATGTCGGTCACCGTTGCTCGTATGGCCCACCGCTGGTCCGGCGGGCAGTGCCCTCATCCAGCGGCGGTTCAGACTTGTATATATATAGCCCGTGAAAGGCATCAGTCACAGCGAGACAGTCGACCTCGCCGCCCAGTTCCTTCTTAGAGGGGCCGTGGGGTGAGGGGTGGGTGGGGAGGAGGTCAGGGGCGTCACCTAACCTCCCCTGACCTCTATACGTCACCGTGTCACCCAGTATGGACGACGGCGCTCTGAGGAGCTCGACCTCTGCAGCTGACCCCTGGGAAATTATTCAGCGAGACTGAAATATTTATTAGTTTTTCATTTTTTTTTTTCGTCTGTGGGACGAGAATTGATGGATAGCACAAAATAGATGAGAGAACTGATCTACAGATAAGGGTCAACTTTATATATATATATATATATATATATATATATATATATATATATATATATATATATATATATATATTCTTTATTTCATACGTTTCCGCCGTTTCCCACGTTAGCGAGGTAGTGCCAAGAACAGATGAAGACGGTTCGCACCCGCTCACGCCATGTTTAATGCACCGAAACCACAGCTCCCTGTCCACATCCAGGCCCCACAGACTTTTCCATGGTTTCCCCCGGCCGCTTCACAAGCCCTAGTTGTGTACGGGAATAATGTTTTCTGCGTGTATGGAAGAGTTGCACCTTAATACGACTTAATTTCTACTATGGAGTCCGTTAAAGACGCCAGTCGAGTGGACAACTAAAAGCTAGGGACTGGTAAGATGTCTGAACTAAGTAGACCTTCGTTGTAGACACACGCTGACGTCATTGGTTAGTACTGAACACATCGTCCTGATGTAAACACTAGGAGGGATGTAGGTACCAGCATTGTTCACTAAAAATGTACCAGTGATTAACCCCTTAAATGCCATTAATTGATTATGCCAGTAACACTACCTGACCTCCTCAGTACCAGTAGTTAACCCAACCAGTAACATAAATTAATCCTTCATGACCAATACTTAACCCCTTCAGTATTAGTAATTACCTCTATCAGTACCAGTACTTAACCCTTTCGTTGTCAATAATTAACACCTTCAGTACCATTGATTAACCCCTTCACTAACAGTACTAAACCCCATCAGTACCACAGCCTAACCCCTTCAGTATTAGCACTACTTTGCCCCTTCAGTACTAATGATTAACCCCTTCATTACCAGTACTTAACCCCCTTATTAATCAGTACTTTTCACATCCAGTTCCGCTACTTAACGTCGTTGTATTGAAGGAGCTGGGTTGGTATTGAAGGAGCTGGGTTGTCGTACTGAAAGGATGGAATCCTCGTACTGAGGGGCTCAAGTCGTCGTAGTCAAGGGCATAGGTCGTCGCACTGAATGAAGTAAGTCATCGTGCTAAAGGGATTAAGTCGTTTTAAGGACTCCAAGTCGACGTACTTACAAGTCGACGTACTTAAAGATTAAGTCGTCGTACTCAAGGGATAAAGTCATCGTAATCAAGCGGTTCAAGCCATCGTGTTCAAAGGTTTGAGTAATCTTATTCAAGGGGTTAAGTCGTCGTAGCCAGGGGTCTAAGGCGTCTTACCGAAGGAGTTAAGTCGTTGTACTCAAGGGTCTGAGCCATCGTATTCAAGGGGTTGTATCGTCGTAGTCAAGGGGTAAAGTCGTCATGATCAAGGGGCTAAGGCTTCGAGGGCCAGTGTTTTGACCGTCGTGGATGAACTGATGGTAAACAAGGTGGGTGAGTGGGCAAGCCATGGCTGGCACCAAGCTGACCACTGATGGCTCAAAGCAAACAATGAGGGGACACCAAGCTAACCATGCTTGGTTCCAAGCTATCCATGGTTGGCGCCGTGCTAACCATGATTGTCACCAAGCTAACCATGTCTGGCACTTAAGCATGAGGGGGAAAAAAAGAATAACTCTTGATCATGGGATTAAACAGCATCGGGCCGTTCCTGTCCCTGTACACCCTGAGGACCTGTGTATCGAGTATCCCCTCATAAATAATGTTACAGTGTTACGACCGCTATTACATGCAGTATTAAAGACAGTCGATGGACTAATGAAGAGAAAGCCTGACTATTTGATGTCGGTGAATATTTCAGTGTTTTGGACACACGTACGTTTCCCTACACGCTGCTGGATCCAGAGTTAATCCCACTGAGTACCGCGCTCGGGGAGACCTTTGACCTGACATACATACCCACCAAAGTGTCGCACGACTGGTCGTGGTGTACAGGTGGGGGTCAAGCCTCCATCAGTTCGGTTTCAATAATTTATTCCTTGATAGAGGGAATCGGGATCCTAGTGCTGTCACTAGGTACCATCCTTGATTAACATCCCTGGTGTGTTTACATAACCCACAATCTTCCACCAGTCTGAGTTCTTCACCCAAAACTTCCCAGCAAAATGTATATGTAAATAAAAATGAAAATCGTTAATATCTTATTGCCTTCTGCGCCTGACCTGCATCTTTTTTTTTTCTTTTTTTGCGAGGTTTGTATCCGTCGTCGTCTTCCTCTTCAACCCAAATGATTCTCCCTCAGGTCTTCCTATTCATTGCCGAGGAGCTTCCTTGAATCCCTCGTTGGCTGACGGCGTTTGATCAGATCTTCCGTGTGCTCGTCTTCCAGCGCGAGGGCACAGAGGTCAAGTGCAGGGGTCACAGAGACCCCTCGTCAGGAGAACCACAAGTACTGGTTGAAGCTTGACAATGAGGCTGTAAGTAGCGCAAGTAGATGTGATGGCCAGTCTCACGTTTACCTTAGGTTTAGTAATGATCGTAATGGCCTGTCCAATGATCGTTGTTGTTCGACATCAGACGGGCTGTCTGCTGGAGCAGAACCTGGCGTATGCAACAGTGAGCGCGCGCACTTCTCAAAACCACACATGACGGTGTTACTGTCACATGGAAGATTATACTTCAGTAAATGATTCGTTTATACCCATGGCTGTGGTGGTGTGTGGGGTGTTCATACCCATGGCTATGACACTCATGAATACTCTTCCAAGAAGATAATACCATCCTTTTTCTGAACCTGACACTCGGCCACGTTTCCCTCAATTTATGACACTGTCTCACATGTGTCACATACAAGTTACTATCTCTCAGTAATCTCCTTGTAGTATCTCGCAAAACTACGGCATTTCCTCACACGGGTTCCCCAGTATTGTCTCGTATGCCACTATCTCTCAGTGTTGTCTCATGACACAGGCACAGTATCACAAAATCATCATTTACCTGTAAATCCGGCAACAAAATGCTTCATCTTGATATGAAATTTTTCTCCAATATTTTTTTCCCCAAGTTGGGCTACATGAGACGCTGACAAATTGTCAACAGTGAATTTGTGGAGGACGTTTTTCCCTCCCCCTGTTTAATTTGTTAGATTTATCCCTTCAGGGAGTCTCTGTTAATCCTCAGCATCCGTGGCTGCTTTTTACGTTAACCGCAATATCAGGGGTTAGAGACAGGCCCTTGTGGCTCAGTTGGAATATCCTGCCGGAGGTTCGGTGTTATGGAGAGAGAGAGAGAGAGAGAGAGAGAGAGAGTGCTTGTTCACTACACAAGGCTTGACAGGATACAGGTGACGAAATGCAATATTTTTTTCTTATTTGGTGTTGCGGCTTGATATCCCTTCATTGTGATCTCAGAAAGCATTCTAGTAATATTGCCTCATTACAATATCTGATCTTAATCTCGGAGGGAACTCTTGTGCCTCTGCCTCATTACAGTATGTATCTGTACATAATCTCAGAAGGCACTCTTACAATACTGCCTTTTTACAGTATATATATATATATATATATATATATTCATTTTTTCATACATATTCGCCTTTTCCCGCGTTAGCGAGGTAGCGTTAAGAACAGAGGACTGAGCCTCTGAGGGAAAATCCTCACTGTGACACTGCCTCTAAACAGTATGACGTAGAGACAACGATGTAATATTTCATCATTTCACTGTTTGTTTCACTTTCCACTTTTCTTCGGTCTCGGGTAAAGAAATCTCACAGCCGTGTGTCAAATATCACAGTCTCAGTTCCTCGTATGACCTCAACAAGACCTCCCCTTGTAATCCTTACCAAAGGCCTGAATATATTCCTTTAAAACCTTTCTGACACTGTCTCGTGTTTTACCTAAACCACTGATATGTATTAAAATAATAAACCTCCTGACATTATACATTTATGCTTCCGTGGATAGATTTGTTAATTAAGGTTAATTATGGCATAGCCTGGCCTCTCCTGCACGTCAATAACCTCACCTCCCTCCTCCCCCCCCAAAAAAAGTATAAATGTAAAAAAAAAAAAAAGATATCGGATCTGCCACCAGTTTGTCGGTTTTTTCCGATATTTGCACAGCTTTTACATCCATTGCAATCATGGACAAACAGACTAAGTGGAAGTATCAAAGGCCGCAACAGATTCGATGAACCAACCCGTAAACCGAAAATTTAGCCTCAAACGTGTTTCAATTTGGCAATTTAATAAAGCGATAGGGGAATCTCCATGGAGCCATTTAGCGCACATGAACGCCGAGGTTAACAACAGTCGGGAAACAAGGGCAGAGGTCATGGAGGTGAGAGGTTGATAAGCAGCACACAAACACACACACACACACAGGAGCCTTTCTCCCCACCGCGGGAAAGACACCGGAATAACACCGCGAACGCCGAGTTCAAATGAATCCATATCCGTATTGCTTTACAGGGCAAGCCTGTGAAATCGTTACCTTTGATGCTTCGAACGCGGCCGACCTGACGTTCGGGCGCGTTCGAAGCCTCAAAGGTAACGACTTGCACAGGCTTTCCATGCACGGCAGTACGGATATAGATTGAAACTCGGGGTTCACGGTGTTATGCTGGTGCTTTTCTTGTGATGAATGGCAAGAGAGAGAGAGAGAGAGAGAGTCTCTTCGGAAACCGCTGAGTTGTGTGTAAATCTGGTGATATTACGAGTCCTGAAAGCACACAAAGAGAGAGAGAGAGTGGGAGGAGAGAGAGAGAGAGTGGGAGGATTATAGAAGAAAGAAATAAGATAAGGGGACAACTAGAGGCAGTAAACTCTGAAACCTTAGTTTACAAAACTGATAACAAAAGGAATGCTTGAATACGATGGAAACTAGAAAGGAAGACGTGTAAAAATTTTGCCTCCATCTGAGAACTGGAAGCTGAGCTGTGTCGAGGAGGCGCTAAAACCAGAAAGAAATCGGAAAGTCATGAAAAAAATTTGGTAGGGTGTTCGTTCAAAAAACATAGAACAAGGGAAGAACATGGAAAAAGTAAAGAAAAGAAAATACGAGCAAAAAATATACAGGGAAACACAGAAACAAGAGATCAGGGCATCCATAAAATTCATGCGGGTGGACCTAGTGTTGATATCAGCCGGTAGGAGGACGGGTGTAAGTGTAGTGTGTATACGTGAGTGTAGACAGATTGGTGGGTGGTGGGAAAGTGAACCCAGTGGGGTCGAGAGACCTCACAGGGAATCCTGAAGCATTTACTGGAACCTTTGGGGCCAAACTTTACCGAAGAAGTCACAGCAGGATTCGGCAAGGGTCTGTTAAAGAAGTCCGACTTCGCCTGATTAAAGATTCAGGTCTGAAAAGTCTGGAAGTCGCCCTGAGATTACTGTTTGGTGAGACTTTCGATCTTAGGGCGTGAAGAAAAGCAGTTCAGAAGGTTAGTATTAACGTGAGATTTAGCTCTTCCTTTTCCTGCAAGACAACGTTTAGTTAATGATCTTTAGTCTTATTGTAATAGTAATGGTACCCACGACTGATAACGCTTCTATTCTATATATAAGCTAACATTCTTGCAAAGATAGTCCTGTAATAAGGTTCTGGGTTAGCCTAAACAGAATCAGGAAGGTGGCAGGGAAAGGAAGAATAAATCGGGGTGGATAGCTATACTAGTCAGGCGGTCACTCGATCGGGGTAGGAAATTATTGACCTGTTCTATATAGAGACGATACGGTATCAGGTACCACGGGGTGGACAGTTGTCCTCCCCGACAATATGAAATGGCAAGAATAACACTTAAAAATGTCTTGTTTTGATAGACAGTCCTCCGAAAAGATGAAAGACGAACAGGATCAAGTATTCAACTTTGAACAGAAAATGCCCAGATAAGATGGTGCAAGAAGCAGCGAGAAAAACCTTGCCAAAGAATGATGGATAATTTGCGATAATGGGGAGTCGTAACAACAATAGAATCGACCGTGGCACCTGGATCTGCACAAGGAAGAGTCTTAGTTCTTGAGAAAACGTTCAGGAAAACTACCAATCCAAGTATGTCAAGGAAAATAAGCATGTCGATTTTCGTAGACTTCTGTGAATGGGTGAATGGCAGCCTTAGGTGATGATAAAACGAAGTAGGTAGACTACATGTTCTTGCATTTCCATAAGAAATAGTGACACTCTCCCACGCTAGAGGTCGATAGAATAACAGACCTTCCAGGCATGTTTAAAAGGATTCTCTTCCCACAGATCGAAAACTAGAAAGAGACGAGGAACGCGTGTCTGAGGCGCATCTTCCAAGTTGGCTCACGGGAATAGCGGCGTTCCTCAAGGCTCAGGCCTGAGGGACGCTGATTTTGCTAGTCTGTATGATTAACTTGCTCAGAGAACTTAAAAGTGAAGTGTTCAGGAATATGTTCACTGTTGGTTATAACAGATGAGTGGGGAATGTTCAGGATTGCAACAACCTTTACAAGCTTTGAATAGAACTGTAAGGGCCGTGGCTCTGGTCATATTCGTAGTTCATGAGAAGTGTAAAGTCACTTAGGTCGAGGCTCTCTGTCCACGAAATGGAGTAACCGTCCCGTCGAAGAACTACTTATTTCAAAGGAGTCCGTCGTTTCCCTGCTACTTGGAAGTAGCACAGCCTTGTACCTACAATAATACCGTAGCAAATGATTTTTGCAAACAGGGGAGCTAAAATGTACGTAATGTAGATGGGATAATAACAGCGCTGGTGAAGTCGATCGTAAGTCGATAATTGATTCCATATTACGTGTGACTTACGACTTGATTGTTGTCCAGTGTTAACGTCATATGCCACATGGGACCATGGCCGGTGACCAGAGACTGGTAGGTTGTGGTGAACCTGATGCTGACCTCAACATCAGCTCGAGCGAAGGTTGAAAAGTGTTTAGAAAATGAAACGCCGAAATACTCAGAGAAGAGGGGGAAATGTAAGGGAAAATATAGGAGGAAAAAGAAGTCGAAAGTATGAGAGGTGGAGAGTTGAGGAACCGGAAAAGCGGGAAGGTATATATATGTACACACAGTTGTCTGTAAAGAAGAGAAAAAGAAAAGAAAATGCTGGGAAGCCAACGGGTGGTTGAGAGCGGGAAAGAAGGAACACCTTTCTTGCTGGAGGGAGGGGGTTTGGGGGGGAGGCAGTGCAGACGGAACGAAACGAGAAAAGCCGAGAATGTGACTCGGGCGCGGAACAGCAATACACGAGGGTGAATTGTGTCCCGGCGAGAAGAAAAGTTAAAGAAGGAAAAAGAGGAACAAAAAAATGGAAGTTAAAGAGATGCAGGAGCGTTCCCTGGAGGGAGGGTGGAAGGAATAGGGAGAAGAGACTGCTGCGGTGTGGTAAAAAGGTGTTAAAAAAGTCTAGGAAGGAGGATTTTGAACTACATACCTTTAAAGATGATGATGATATGGATCTGCGAATGTCAGGACAGTTCAGAAGATTACTCAACGTAGAGAATAATGAGTGGGGATGATGTTGCAGACGGAGGTCAAGGACAGCAGGAAGATGTTAATGATCTCATTATCTTGCAAGGACTGGAAGAACCACGAACGAACATTAAAAAAAAAATTGCCAATTCTGTAGAACATCTTAATGAAGTTACAGAGTCTTTGAAAATGGAAAATACTAACCCAGATACAGTCCGTAAGGCTTGAGGAAAACAATTACATTGCTCGTATATCAGGATAAAGGAGAACCCAGAAGTTAAAATAATTACTGTGGAATCTCCACCGTAAGCCACATTGATAAACTGTACCAGAGTTTTGGAGAAGAGAACAGACAATTAAAAGAACCGCTGTCGAGAGATGACTGACATGAATATAGAAAATATAAAAACATGAATATGGTATAGCTTTAAGTACAGTAATATATATATATATATATATATATATATATATATATATATATATATTACAGGAAAAGTAATTCAAAATTTTCGAGGAATTTAAAAACCTGTTTTTTCAAAAGCGCCAGATCATAGATATTGGGAAAGACATGATAGGGTTGGGAGTTCCAAAACTTTGAGGTGTAGGGAGGGAAGCAGTTATCAGAACGGCACACCCATGATTTACCAACGATCACACAATAATCATATGACTCAGCAGTTTGCCGAGTATTGCATGGTCTAGCTAGTGATATAT
>JAYMFT010316441.1:0-10054 GCA_038088735.1 Panulirus argus | reverse complement strand
AAAGGTCTGTGGGGCCTGGATGTGGATTGGGAGCTGTGGTTTCAGTGCATTACACATGACAGCTAGAGACTGAGTGTAAGCGAATGTAGCCTTTTTTCGCCTGTTTCCTGGCGCTACCTCGCTGATGCAGGGGGTGGCAATGCTGTTTCCTGTAGGGCGGGTTGGCCCCAGGAATGAATGGAGGTGAGCAAGTACGAATATGTACATGTGTAAATACGTATGTATGTATATATGTATATATTGTGCATATAAGTATATATGTGTGTATATGAGTGGATGGGTCTTTCTTCGTCTGTTTCCTGGTGCTACCTCACTGACACAGGAAAAAGCAATCAAGTATAATAAATATAAATAAAATATAAATGAATCAGTGTTTGTATTTATGTAGAGGCAGGTGGTGTCCTGACCACTGATGAGACATTTTAACTCATATGTATTCAGGGAGTATTTTCTTAGATGAATGCATGATAGAAGAATGGTGATTAAAAAGGGGTTGGCAGGGTAGTTGCTTACTGCTTGTCAGGTCATTTTGGTGTATACATGTAATCCCAAACAGATTACATTCCAGAATTTCTTTTACAAGTCCTGCATTCTAAACTCAGACCTCAATTTTTCTTAGAGACTATGGGGATTAGGTTCTATCTCTTCTGAACTACTTTTCCCTTTCAAGAAATATGTCATTCCTTGCTATTATAAATAAATAAATACTCAGTATCTATTTGACTGTATATTGTTTCCAGTAATATAATGTTATGAGATCATAATTTAACTATCATCTAATAGGTTTTGATGGTAGCATAAGAGTTTCTCACAGTAGCAGTAAAACACCAAAAATCAAGGATTGTGAAAGTACAAAGTGGTTGAAATGCAACGCAGTAGGTCACATGGAATATCAGTGTTCTAAGTAAGGTATGTAACCAGCAAGCTGCCACAGAAATAAACAAGCCTGACAGTTAAACTACCAACTAAGCAGTTCTCAAGCTTCAAGAATCCACAAAGACATGAGACACAAGTGCATAGCAACTCATGAAGAGAAAGTTGATTGGCTGATGTGGAACTTACGTAATAATGCAATTGGCTGAAGAGCCAAAGACGTGTCAACACTGGGGAGTGCAAAGATCGATGTGACCAGACCAGGCCAGTAGCCCCAGGCAGTAAGTCATTCAGGCCCTAGCCAATCAGGATGTTCTTAAGATCCCTCATTTTGTGCCTGTGTGTGGAGCAGACCAAGCATCACAACTGACATACATGTCTTAGTGGTTACAACACTAGCCTATAGTCTCATAAGAAAGCTTTCCTGCTAAACAACAATACCATTGTGAGTTTTATTATCACTGTAAAAAGAATTTTACTTGAGCTGTGCTTCAATAACAAGTTATAGAAGTAGGGAGATGAAACACTCTGCAAGTGATTTATCAGAAATCTGTCATTTATTAGGGTATGCATTAACTTATGAATAAGTAACTTGTTAAATTGTGTCACATTGTATATTTAAGGTGATTACTGCTGTACAGTCACCAAGAAAACCCCTAAAGGTGAAGATTTAACATAAAGCCAAAGAGTAGAGAAAAATTGCAGATAACTGATGTGTAATCTTTGGGATTTTTGTGAGATGTGGAATTGGAATAAACTCTCATAAGCAGAAGCTTGGTTAGACATGGTGTACTCTAGTCTACATATGACCTGCTCATCTGAGGAAAAAGACAGGCTGATGACTCCAAGGATCAGCTGGAAGCCTTGTATGGAGCCCAAGATGGTTGACAATATGTTGGAAGTCTGTATGGCACAGTAAAACATGACACAGCACCTGGTTATGTCACCCCTTAGAGAAAGTTGGGTGTATGTATGTACGTGAAAACTCACAGAGCCTGTAACTATCAACAAGCCCAAGTCTGAATGGTTAGGAGATGGGGTGGAGAGGTCAACCAGGTGCCAGATTTTGATTGGCTGTGAACAAACCATATAACCGAAGAGAGGATTGACCGAAGAGGGTGAACAAATGAGAGACGTCTCACCAATTCTATGAGGGTACGAACAATCCTATTCCACAAGAAATATTTTATTGCTTGCAGGACAGGTCACAGAACAGAAACTGAAATTTTCAACTACAAAGCCAGATAGCAGAAACTATCTGGCCAGAGACCAGATGCTTAAAAATCCACTATCCAGCTAGATAAGACTATCTGTTGCATCCCTATCTTTCCATTAACATTCAATATCCTCCTCCTACAAACATGATAAAAGTGACTTGTCACCTTATTCAACTCTTCTGATTCATCTAAAAACAGAATCATCTAAATACAATACCTGTGCTATCATCATTCTGTTCCACTATAGCTCACCTGTATGTATGTTGCAGTCAGTCAGCCTCACTCTTACCTCACATTAACCTTTTATGGATTATAGCCATACTTGTATGGCTTAGGGTGCTAGGAGTCAAGAAGTACCTGTACAGGTTACCTCTTCCTGCCCTCATTTAAATTGCTAGGTGTAATCACCAGTACAAAGAGGTGACTTACATCATTAGTAACTACAGGCAGTACTGGAAAAAATCCAAGTGTGTTATCCATAAAAAATGGCTGACAATGTTGGCACTCTAGCCATACTTAAATAGGAAGCCTTTTCCTGCCATAACCTAAATTGGAAGGCTCACTTTATTGGAATCTAGGGATGCCTGATGTCTCAAGAAATTACAATTAGCACCAGCAAAGAACCCTAGAGTGTTAGTTACCCATATGACATGATGAGGGATGGCATAGCATTGATATGCATGCAAATGTCTATGCTTTAGAGCAACTAATATTCATCTTTTTTTTTCTTTTGGTCAATACTTCCAGTTATCTGATATGACTAAAATATCTTTCAGTTTTTCAATAAACCTCAATCCTGGGAAGACCTGTAAATATTCTTGGCTCTATCCACAAAGGGCTAAAAAACAATGGTACCAGTAAAAACCTTGAAAAGGAGACAAAACTGGAGATTGAAATTTAGAGTAAATAAGATTTTGAGTGCTTGGGAACTGAAAATACAGGAAGGCAAAAGGCATGCACAGGATAGAGTAAACTGGAGTGATGTGGTATACATAAGGGCCAAATGCTGTCAATGAACTAAACTAGGGCATATGAAACAGCTGGGAACCACAGAATGGTCTGCCAGGCCTTGTTGTAGACTGGGGGTTTTGGTTTCAGTGCATTACACACAACAACTGGAGAATGGATGAAAGTGAATGAGGTCATTTCTTTATCTGCTCATGTTGCTGCCTTGCTCTTGTGGGAAATGGCAAACAAGTATGGAAAAAACGTTCACATATATTTCAAACCACTCATTCATGCCAACATTCAATCAAACACAAGATCTAGATGTTATTATACAAGCTCTTAACTGCATACATGTTTTACATGCACACCACAAACAATAAGCTCTTTCCAAAGTCCTTTCTTTATCAACTTTTAAGATATAAATTATCTTGATCCATAAATGATGTATAAACTTCTTTTTCTCAAGAGCTTTCACCATTACTTAAAAGCATGTCTCTTCTTCAAACCTTTTGCCTCTAATTCCAACCTACTCTTCATTTTCAAGGGAAATTCTACCATATACAATGCTAATTACACTAAGAAGACTTACTCTCTGTATTTCATACTATCATCTTTATTCGGGTAATGTGTCTATCCAGACATACTGGTCATCCCTGCCCTTTGCCAGCCCAGGGGTTGGGAAACCAAGTTCTACAAAATTTATCCTTAGAAAAGGTTTATTCCTATACGTATACACTTGATCCACCCAATAAGAGGAATGGAGTTTCTCTGATTACAGATTATTTATCTATCTATATCTTTAATGCCTGTTCCCTTTAGGACTCCCTCAAGGGGGGTGGCAATGGCAAAAAGTCTTCATAACTGGTAAACCCTAGTGTCACTTTTTATTTTTTTGTGCCTCATCCTTAACAGGCTACTGGCAGAGGGCAACTTTACCATACTGTTTACAGAGGCTCCTACTGAATGTTCCTACTGACTGCTGTTTCCTAACATTCCAACCTGTTACTCCAATCTAATACTCCCACTTAATATTCCTGCCAACCACTTCTACTTTATGTTTTTACCTATGCTCCAATATAATGTTCCTACCTACTACTTCTATCTATTGCTCCTACCTTTTTTTGCCAAAAGGCAGGGATAACACATACTGGTATACAGATTAACAAATTTTTAACACCTTTACCTTTATGCAGGGGCATGATTACTGCCAAAATACATCTAATCATTTGCCATACAATTATTCCACATTGACACACATTTTCCCAATCCAGTCAACTACTGCCTTACCATCACACTCAGCACTCTAACAACTACTCCCTATTTTTTTCCATTTTCATGGTACTATACTGCACTCATCTTATCTTGTATAATGTCTTCCTCTCCCGTGCTTGTTTCACAACACTGATATTTAAACGTTCTTTCAGCCCAATTAATTTTTACTAGAATCTTCCTTTGTCATGAGCTCTCTCTCATTCTTGTTAAGACACCTGTCAGCATCTACTTACCTCCCTTTAAATTAGCGTGTTCTTACCTTCGAATTTTACTTCTCCTTATGATCCTCATTCGCTTTCCTTATATGCATCAACTTATGTTTTTAACCAGGATGTTACATGTACTCACACTATAATGAAACACTTTAAGCCACCATCGTATAATGTGAGCTGATTGTGCAGTTCACCAAAGTGACACTGCCCATCAAATCAGTTCTCTGCTAGAATCCTCAGTGGAAAATTGTACCTTCACCAATCATATAGTTCTACACTTACATCCATGTGCACCAGTTATCACTATGTGTAAGCAACCAGTACCCCTCCAACAAGAGCATGTTTCAAAATGAGGAGGAAGACCTTTAACTTGGGGAAAAGGTGAAAATAGCTCTGGCTAATCTGCTGTTGCTCACCATTATGGGGTTAAATAGAGCACAATTTGAAGCATCAAGCTGAAAAGTGAAACAATATGGAAAGCCTTTACTCAGCCAATTATGCACCTCTAGCTGCTGGTAACTGAGAAGAAAGAGGAAGCCCTGATAATATGGGTGGAAGAAATGTGGATATGACAGTTTCCAATCACTTCTTTTTCTTCTTTCATACGTGTTTGCTATTTCCCATGTAAATGAGGTAGTACCCAAAACAGATGACTGTGCCTTAAAGGATAACAGATCCTCATTATGCTCTTTCTTCTGTTTCTTCTCTTGGAAGTAATACAGGAGAGGTAGATTTCCAGCCATCCGGTCCAACCCCTCTTAGTTGCCTTTTATGACATACATGGGTTATATGGATAGAATTCTTTCCCCCCTACCCCCAAGGATACTGGGCAAATAATCAAGAATTACGCCACTGAGATTCAATGGGGTTGATGAAGAGAGAAGGTAAGCTAGTTAGTGACAAATCTAACACTGGCCAGAGCTAATTCACAACTTTATCGTGTGCCAGACTCAGCAATGTGAAGCTGTCAAGTGGAGCTGCATCACAAGATGCAGATTGCAAAGCAAGCAAATGTGGAACTCCAGGATATAATAGAGGAGAAGGATTACACACAAGATTGGGTACAGTATGAAACTGTGATGAGATTGGTCATAAATGGTAAAAGATGTAAAAGAAGAAATACTTCATGAAGGCTACACCAAAGGCTCTTGGTTTTAAGGCTGGAATAGAACACATCACCCTGCTATTAAGAATGTCATTATGGGCAATCTTCCAGTCACTCAGCAAGCAAATAAGAAGGTACGGATGACTGACGATATTTCTGATGACAGGCAACTTCATTATGCAATCCAATAAATCATCAAATTCAACAAAGAAAGAAACCTTACCAGCAAAGCCCCAATAACTGTTGACAATGTATCAGGCCATCCTTGCCATTACAATTACCTTCATGATTACATCCAATATTTCTTCCTTTCACCAAATGTCATGTTGATGGTGCAGCCCATGGACTAAGGAGCTATGGCGCTGTTCAAGCAACTGTAACTTAAGGGGATGGTGAAGGTGATGGTAGAGCCTATGAACAGTGATGCCAACCTCTCTGTTCAAGATTTCTGGAAAGTCTTCTTCATCAAGGAAGCTGTGGTCATTGGTGTGTGCTGAAAGAGCTTTTGGTAGAAGAGCCCTTACTGGTGTTTGGTGTCCCATGTGGACTGATGTAGTACATGATTTTAAGGGCTTCAAGTAGGCAAAAGATGTTAGCTGGTTAAGGATGACCTAATTTCCATGAAGTAGATGTGAATGATATGGAGGAGCTCCTGGACACGAAGAAAGTGCATTCATCTACCAATGTCTTGGAGATAGCAGAGATGTGGTGATGTAATGCGATGGAAGACAATAAAGGTGAACCTCATCCAAGGAAAGCGAGGACCACAAAACAACTGAAGCAGTTTCTGCATATGCCAAAGAACTTGCCAAATGCTCGCATGACTACAACCCTGATATGGAGAGGAGCATGAATGCGGTTGAGGAGATAAGTTGTTTCACATCTACACATCACATGCTGCTAAATAAGATTACTGGTTAATCATGGATTATTACACAACATCTCAAACCTCTCCAGGTATGTTTCAAAAATGTTTTTTGTTTATTTAGGAGGAAAAATATGAAAAAATTAAAGTGTGATGAGGAATGAAAATTATTAAAAAATGTGGTGTATTGTGTAGCATTCTGCCAACAGAAAGGAATCCAGAAAATGGATAAAAGAAAAAGCAATAATAATAATTGTGAGGTGGAAGAATTTCAAAAATGTGGTGCAAACTGTGTCAAATAAAAGAAACCGTTCAACTAACTTTCAAAAAATAAAGAAAGGTATGAAGTGAAAGAATTTCTAAAATATGTGGTGCTGAGTGTTGTGTGGTGTCACATGAAAGACACATTTACAATAACTTTCAAAATATGTAAAATACATAAAAGTGCTGTACTGTACTCTTTCATTAATACAGGTGATGACAACCAGAGCCTAATACTATGCCATGAGAAACTGAGGCAGAGTCTAGTGTGAAAGAGTCAGAGAATCAGGAGCATGGTATCATCGCTGGCAGCCATGCAGTAGCAGTGGTAGAGACAGGGTTTGGTGATGAGTTGGTTTATGAACAGGTGACAGATAGAAGTTAGATATTCTCTGTGTGTACTGTATATAATTTTCATTGTCTGAATATTCGGAGTATTATTTGACACTTTATTTCCACTGTTTGCCTAAAGTTTTGAGTATTATAGTGAATATTTTCATCCTATGGTCTCTAACTCACCTACATGGAAATTAATGTTGCCAGATACTGTGAAATCATTAATGGCAAGCATACTTGGTAGCTATGCTGCATTACATCATGACGCATCTTTATATAAATAGCTCTACTTCTCTTCCTGGTAACCTCTATTTCTGCACTCAGAAAGTAACTCCACTTGACCCATTTTATCCTGGTTCATGGGCACAGTTAAGTAATCTCTTAAAGTTTCGTCAACACTAAACATGACAATGAAATTATAGATCGCAATCTACATTTTAAGACACACACAGGCAAGTGAAAATGCCTAATTATGTTTCACCTTCAGCATTGGCAGAAGAGAATTATATAGGTTAATCTCACAAAATATCACCGAAATTCCTCTCAACTACAATATAAAACATGGATCTTATTCGGTGACAAAAATCCTGCATAACCCTGCACAGATAGTACTACGAAACCAAAATCTGGGAGGTATGTGCAGACAAGATGTATTATTTTGCTCTAGTTAAAACTTGAGCTTAGGGCCAAGTAAATGTGTAATCTTGCAAAATCTGATCAAAATCAAACAAGATCTACCAAAGTATGTAACTGCATGGTACAGATCTGGAAAAACATATGACTGAATGATCAGACTCCCTCCACAAACACACACAGAAACTGAGGATGAATAAAGTGGTCATATCACCCACTTTTATCAAAACAATTTTGCAATGCTAGCAATCAGAATTACACTATGATAAGTATGTAACTAATGATGAACATGTGGACAGACGCTACTGCCCTACCCTCGACATAAAATGAGTTCAGATTTGTCAAACAACATGAGCTAAGGATCTATCACATATGGGTTAAGGTCATAGAAGATCTGAGATATTACAACTGTGGTGCAGTTTGTGGTAAAGCAGTCATCCCCAACATACAAAAACACTTAATAGAGAATCATAGAAGGAATGACCCAGGTTTGTTGAATATCACTCCCTGGCTCTCCACTAACCTGCCATGATACTCGACTTGACAAATTCTCCACTATCAGGCGGTAGTCTGTTCGAGTAGGTAATCCATACCTGTAAAAAAATTTATTTACTATTGTGCTTAGTGTATACGACTTACTGTATGCACACAGTGGTAGAAAAATAGAAAGTAATAAAAATAACATATAATGTAAGAGATTCAAGAACAGGATGGAATGTGTGAAACAGTTTAAGGAAGTGAGCTCAAGACTGATGTAGATAGAAATGAAAGAGGACTATGAGAGATGGGTGATTATCAGTAATCATGCACCTCACCATGAGAAGAATGACGAAGACAGATAAGCATTTTGGGAGCAACTGAAAGAGTGAGTAAATACTTTTGATGCAACAGACTGAGTATTAGTAATGGGTGATTTGAATTTGAAAGTGACTCATGTGGCAGCTGAGAGTATAATGGGGAGGATAAGGTATTTAGTAAGGTGAACAGAAATGGTGTACATCTTCTGGACTTCAGTGGTGAAGGTAAGGATGTGCAATTGTGCAATCACTGAGAGTAATGGAGGATGTTATAGAACATAGATGGAATGGATCAAGAATAGAGTGGGTGAAAGGAAAGATTGGAATAGTAAAGTATGCATGGGTAAGTGTATATATGCCTGCGACTATGAAGACTGTGTGAGGTAAGGATGAAAAGAAGCGTTTCTGGAGAAATTTGAATGACTTTATAAATGGTTTTGAGAAGGAGAGAAAGGGGGTAGTAATGGGTGATATAAATGCATATGTAGGATGTGATGAAACCATTGAGTTAGTTGGTAAATGGGGTGCCTTGAGTAAATGAAAATGGAAGTTATCTTGTGGATGTCTGTGCTGAGAGGGGTTTATTACTTGGAAACACCTTTTTCAGCACAAGATGATTTCACAGGTTTATGTGTATGAAAAGTGATGAAAGCGAACAAAAGGGTCTGACTGACCATGTGGCAGTGGATGATAAACTGAGAAAGGTTGTGCTGGCTGTAAAAGTTGTGAGAGGATTCTCTGAAGACTTTGACCATTTTTGATTCTAATGGAGGTGAGAATTGGGGAAAATTGGAGGTATGGTGGAAAGAATGGAAATATTAAAGTACTGGCCAGTGAGAAGTTGAATCAGAAGGAATGCAAGGAGGAGTTTAAAAAGAAGGGTGACTAAAAGTTTAGATGGGAGAGCAACAAATTTAAGGTTGCAACCACATGTGAATGAGGTGCTTAAAATGTTTAGAGAAAGACCGTTAAAAGCTAAAGAATCAGTAGATGGATACAAGGTTGTGAGTATAATAAAAGGGGAAATATTTAGTTGAAGGAAGAAATTAGAAATACTTTGGAAGAGAAGAAAAATGCATATGGTACATGGTTCAAAGAGGAATGTACCAATGGAAATTCAGTAAAGAAGAGATGAAAAAATTGAGGGAATAGTTTATGGGGGGGGGATTGTATCGGAAGGTGAAAAAGTAAAGAGGTGGATGTAAGAGCGTACATAGACACAGACACAAACACACACACAATACATATATTTTTTTTCATACATATTCGCCATTTCCCGCATTAGCGAGGTAGCGTTAAGAACAGAGGACTGAGCCGTCGAGGAAACAATCCTCATTAGGCCCCCTTCTCTGTTCCTTCTTTTGGAAAAGTGAAAACAGGAGGGGAGGATTTCCAGCCCCCCGCTCCATATACATACATACATACATACATGCATACATACATACATACATACATATATATATATATATATATATATATATATATATATATATGATGGAGTGAGTATTTTGAAGGATTGTTGAATGTGTTTGATG
>JAYMFT010316430.1:0-10054 GCA_038088735.1 Panulirus argus | reverse complement strand
GGAGAGAAAGAGAGAGAGAAGAGAAGAGAAGAGGAGAGGAGAGGAGAGAGAGAGAGAGAGAGAGAGAGAGAGAGGGAGGGAGGGAGGGAGGGAGGGAGGGAGAGAGATTGTACAGGCTTCTCACATCCCAAATAACCAGTCACACAATCTCAACAGCTTGTCATGATACTCTGAACAAACATCAACATGTTATTTTCATATTCTATCAAACAATGACAATTCCACATTTTTCTTTACAAGTTATTCTCATAGTAGTTCACTTTAATATCAACTTTTTTAACACTAGCATCATAAATTCCTCCAGATTTCATCGTATAAAAGCAAGTGAAATACTTTCTTAAACTTCAACAATTAATTTACATTGCCAGAAAGTTTACATTTCCTATCAAGCAGCAAAGGCAGCCGCTTGGGCAAGATAGGGCTCTTTAAGGACCTTGATGGGTAATCGACCCTTGTGATACCCATAATACACTGTCCTAATCTCCTAGATTGCACATCACTGCGTATTCTGAGCATGGTCTCCAATAAAACTGTAACACCATGTCGCCTTTTTCATTCATATCAAGCAATATGGCACATGTAAGATATTCCTCAAATTTCTTTGGATACCAACAAACAAACCAAGAAGACTTTAAAAGAATAATTCACTACACTGTTTTGGGACACCTTGATTAAGTTGCAAACATAAGAAGCCCAAATTGCAAAGCTAATCCTCACACAGTGAGTTCATTATGCAGACTCATCCCAAGTTTAGGGGTGGGGTAGGCAAAGGTATAACTTCATATGATATTTGCTCCCATCCTTAAACACATTTCGCTCCAATCATGGTAAACAATGTATGTTGATTACCTTTTACAATTTATGAAATCTTTACATAAGATCATAACACAAAACTTACATATTGTTCTTTTGGGGCCTGCAATTGCTTCAAAGTAATACTCCTGATCTTTGTTTACACAGCACAAGCATGAGCACAATTTCAAATTTACCAACCAATTTCAGTTTACAGCAAGCTAAAATCTGCGATATATGCCATTTTACACCACTGCATTCAGCTTGTCATATAACTAGATATAATAGAAAAGTAAAAATCATCATAAATAATAATACGGTAAGATTCTTTTATAAGAATGTCTTGTTGATACCGCAATGAATCGAGGAAGCGGGGCTCACTGAGGCCAATACCACATGGTAATCATCTACATAATTTGATCATACAAAGAGTACGAATAACAGGTTAGAAATATTTAAAAGATATAGCCTTCACACCCTGCTTAATTAAAAAGCAATGAAACAAAAACTTAAACAACTAGTTACTACCATACATCTCAAAGTAAAAATTTATCTTATATTTGTCTAGAAGTGATTAAAAGCCAATCAAATCACCAGCAGAAAAAGAGCAAATACAAAATGGTACATATAAATACGCTTAAGATAAAGAATTTGCTTGTAGGTATTGCAAAAAGTCACGGGAAACATCTTACTGATGCCATTATCACATTGCTTATCTACTGACTGATAATTCAAACAATTTGAATAAATTGCAATCAATCATGTGAAGTGTAGCCTACTGACTGCTTTACCACACTGCATTTATCTACAGTCTAAAGTCTATATACTTGTGGTGTGAATATAGTGTCAGTACTATTGCACTTAAAAATAAAAAATAAAAATTGTAAAAACCATGTGATATTACTAGTACAGAGAATTCAGAAAAGTTCCAGTTTCACCATTGACAACTTTAAAGTTATGGTTCTTATGCCATATAATTCAGTAGATTTATCTGGAGGGGGGAAGAAAAAGTACCGCAAGTATTCCACATGATACTTTCAAATTATAAGTAACATAAAGCTACTGGTGAAATGATGAATGAATGGATGGTCAAAGTGATCCCTAATCATCTACCATGCTACATGGGTAACACAATGAGATCTGCGAAACATTAAGGCACTAAGATACGAAATTTACTCTTGGGCATCACATGGAATTAGGAGCAATATGGCCTATTGACTCCAGTTACACTTTCATGTTAAATTTAACAAGCTGTTCAGTCCTTGTGAAAATGATTCATTATGTCACTGATATGGCACCCCCAAAAAGTCCAAAAACGTCCGACAAAATGCAGATGTTTACCCAAGAAAATATTAAAAAGCAAAAAAATGAATACACAATGATGAGGGAGCCTCAACACTTGGATATGCAATGAATATAAGCAAGTCCTTGAAACATCTAGCACACCGTCAAAACAGTTGATCTTAACACAGTCTTCCAAAGTCTGTTCCTCAAGCTCAAGTGGTACTTGCATCCCCAGTACCCTAGCCAACATGCATACTTGCTTCAATCCCCTGGCTCACTACCATCTACACCAATCTCTCCAAAAGCAGTAAACAACTAGGTTGGTAAGAAATACTAATTTATGAAGTTCAATCAATATCATTTCCATAACTGTGTTAGTAAATAGTTATATAGGCAAGAAAACTAAATACACATTAGAATCTTCATCAAAGAGGGAACTCTGGTTATTCCTAGGAATGGAACCCCTCTTTTGTGCAAATCCATCTTCAATTATATCACATTCACTTATAATGGCCTTTTCTATGAATGCAATGCTCAGTATAAATGAAGGACACCTATGAAACTATAACTGTGCTAAATATGCATCTCTTAATAACCTTAGTCATGCTAATACAGTGTGAGCTTCCTAAGAATATCTAGTGTCAGTCCCACTCCAAAAAATGTTTTCTAAACGAACTTTATAATAATAAGTAACAAATATATCCCAGAAATATCTGAAACTATATCTGTGAAACAGCATAGATTTAAATCAAAATACTATTATACTAATAATGTTACCAATCTTCTCAATACGACTTTCCATCAAGCACAATTACAGAACTGCATTTTGATTCAAGAATATAAGAAAACCATACACAAAATCCAGGAAATAATTCCTTAGCATCTCAACACTTCAACCAAGTCAACAATGAATGATGTGTTTCAATACACCCACATTCCAATTTAACTTCAACATACTGCACAAACAAAATAACGACACAGCAAGGCACAACTTTATTACGCTACAACCTAGGTCCCAGTAAGATTGGAATATGTATTGGAGGAATGACCCAATCTTAACACACCAATGCTCTCTGACATTAACTGAAAAATACAGCCTTTCGTCCCATTTCAACATTAACTTGCCATTGTCTATGGTAAAAAACCTTATTATGTCTGATAAACCCAGTTTAAGATGCCATATGCTGATCTTGAGTTTCAAAGCATCTCCAAGGAAGTGTGATCACAAAGCTAATTTCCTGTTACTCAGCAGCATACGTTCACATATAAATCCCATCTGAAATCAACTAGCTCTTCTCACCAAATCAGAGAAGAATAAGGCTACTGCTATATTAACATACACCAGCATGTGGAATCTAATGGCCTAAAGTTTCAGAGAATCAGTTCAACAAGATTCCTTTGAAGCTCAGCCAACTATGAAGTAAACCATCTTAATAAATAGTACCATCATATTATACAACAGCATGTCCAATTCATTCACTAAGTAAAGAACATTGCCAAAATATCGAAAGCTGTGGATAAAATTTGCACATCTAATTTTCTGGAAATAGTGCCCCACCCCATGTGTTACAAGTGTTCCATTTCTTCTTTGACATGCAAGCAATAAAAGGGCAGTTTGAAAAGAGAAAAAATGGATGAAGTTAAGAGTTTTAAATACCTGGAAGCAGACTTGGCAGCAAATGGAACCAAGGAAGCTGAGGTGAGTCATAGGGTGGGGGAGGGGGTGAAGGTTCTGGGAGCAATGAAAAATGTGTGGAAAGAGAGAGCATTATCTCAGAAAGCAAAAATGTGTATGTTTGAAGGAATAGTCATTAAAACAATATTATATAGTTGTAAGGCATGGGCTATAGATAGGGTGCTGAGGAGGGTGAATGAGTTGGAAATAAAATCTTTGAGGACAATATGTGGTGTGAGGTGGTTTGATCAAATAGTAATGAAAAGGTAAGAGAGCTGTGTGGTAATAAAAAGTGTGGATGAGAGAGCAGATAAGGGTCTGTTGAAATGGTTTGGACATAGGGAAAAAATGAAAAAGGAAGGCTGACAAAGAGGATATATATATCAGGGGTGGAGGGAACAAGAAGAGGTGGGAGATCAAATTGGAGGTGGTGCCTGAACATGTAGAGGGTGAAAGGCGAGCACAGAAGAGAGTGAATTGGAACGATGTGGTATACTGGGGTCTATGTGCAGTCAATGGACTGAACCATGGCATGTCAAATGTCTGGAGTAAACCATGGAAAGGTGTGTGGGGCCTGAATGTGGAAAGTGAGCTGTGGTTTCGGTGCATTACACATGACAGATAGAGACCGAGCGTGAGTGGATGTGGCCTTTTTTCGTCTGTTTCCGTGAGCTACCTCGCTGATGAAAGGGGTGGCAATATATTTTGATATGTTGGTCACACTAGTTCGTGATGATAGTTATGAAAGTGAAATCGCAATTCAGTAGTTCAAATAATTGTATTTAATGAACACAGAACTGAATATGACACCATATTTAGAGTTATCAATCTTCTTTTTTATGTTCTCTAATTCTCTCAGTATTATTCTACAATTACGTGGGTGTTCAAACACCAGTTGTCCACAGTTCATCATTTTTTTTCATACAAGCTTTAGCCTGCACAGAGGCATCATCAGGTATCTACAAAGGGAGAAAAACTGTCACAAAAGTAGGATATGACACGGAAAATGCAAACAAAATTAAAAACACAATCAGAAAAACACAGCACATAACACATAAAAGTAAGGGAAAATGACTAAAAGCAAAACAACATAACAAAATCCAAAAGTGTAGTATGAGGAACAACTAAATACATATTTTAACAAATACATAAAAAATTACAGTCGAGGAAAAACACAAAAAAACAATATTACATGAGAAGGGAAAAAAAGAATATCCATCACAAAATACACTAAGTAGGTCATGTGAGACTGTTACTGTCCAGATGTGGAGGTGAAGCGAGGATGGACTCATCGGATCCTCTCTGACCTTCGCAACGTGTAATTTTTCCATACATGTGGCACAACACATTTCACAGAGACAATCCGCCTCATCAGGAATCAATAATTCATTAAAGTTTACAAATCCCAACATGGTTACAACAACAACATGTCACTTCTGCCACTGTCAATGAAGCACTGGCCTGACCAACAGTGACTGTTAAAGGGAAAGTGGGGGGCCCTATGTGGTTAAGGGGGATTATGTGGAGGGGGTTTGGCTTGGGTGACAAGATGTGTGTTTGATCATTTTTCTTTCAGGTGATGTGTGTTCAATAATTTTTCTTTCATGTGATGTGTGTTCGATAATTTTTGTTTTGGTGTTTTGCTAATTCTTTCATAATGATTTGGTTGATAATATGATGGTCTTTAAAGTAACCTGGGGACAAGTTAAAGTTCTTAGTATTAGCAACTGAGACAGATTCAATGACGTTAAGGGTAGCATAATCAGGAGGGGTAAAATTTGAGTAGGTTATTAAGGTTTACTGGGTGATCTTTTTCAGAGCAGTGTTTAGCAATCACATTTTTATAGTCATCTCTGAGTACTGAGTGATGGTGCCAATAGCATCTCTCAGTTACAGTTTTGCCAGTCTGGCCAATGTATACATCTTTACATGCCTTATATTTGAAGGCATAAACACTCCCAATTGTTGGATGATTTGGCCTTCTTTTAATCAAGGTCTTACTGATAGTGTTATTGTACTGGAAGATAACATCAAAAGCACTGCATTTCAAACTTTGAAAGACATACCAGGAACCATGAAAGGAGATATCATCCTTAAAGGATAAGGCTGAGGTGTCTAAATGTGTATGGATGTATCCACAATAAGAAGAAAGGAGAGATGCGTAGTATGTTTGAGGATAAGAAACAGGATGTTTGGCTGTGAATGAAACAAAACTCAATAGTTAGGCAAAGAATGGTCTGGGAATGTCTTAGGGGTATTTTCAAGGGTTGGTATAGGGGCAAGAGTTAAGGAAGGAGTAGCACTACTGCTGAAGCTAGTGTGGGAATGTGGGAAAGTGTAAGGAAATGAGCTTCTGACTGACGTGGGTTAAAAATTACAGTAGATTATGAGATAGGCAATTTTTTAATGCTTATCCACCTGGCCTCAAGAAATTTGATGAAAAGGAGTGTGTGTTTTGGGAGCAGGTGAGAAAGTGAGTCAGCAGTTTTGATGCAAGAGATTAGGTGTTATTGATGGGTAATCTAAATGCATAAGTAAGTAATTCAGAGTAGATATATTGTGTGTAAGAGATGTTAAGAGATTCTTTATCTTGTCCAAATCCAGTGACAGTTAGTATTCTTAGGGCATTTGCTTTTGTGCTGATGTTACTGGTGCAGGAAAAGAACATCATGTGTGTTGCAGGTGATGCATAAAATGGTTGGTGTTCTGTTTAGTGGAAGTGTGTCTATTCAAGATGTCTGAAGGGTGTGAGCAGGATTTGTGTCTGTTTGGGGTTAAAAGAACGACTTTAAGACTTCTGTGGAGGTGCAGACATCTATTCTAGGTGAGCTATTGTTCCAATTGTGCACTGGAGTGCTGTATGAATTATGCTGCTACTGTGGGGTTAGCATGTCATGTGACTGTGAGGTCATCTATGTACAAAAAGGACCTTCAAGTCAAGGTTTGCCTGAGGTAATTAGATATTATGCAAGAAGAGATTGAAGAGTTACAAGAGTTGAAGATAGAAATGCTCATTGAAGAACTTCACTGTTGAGTTTTAGTGCGAAGCCATTTTGAGTGACTGGTATGGCAACCAGCTATGAAATTGATTAACCACTTCTTGCTATTACTGTGGAGGGTGGTCAAGTATTTTTTGTGTGAAGACATTTATGGGGGCAATATCAAATGTGGTTGGTTGAATTCATAAAGGATATGTTGCGAGAGCTCAGTGTGTAGTGTGATGGTAATTTGGGTTTAAAGCCATGTTGTGCAGGTGAGTGGGATGTTTTCTTTGACTGTTGTGGACAATTCTTCATAAAGTATGGATACTGAGGACAGTAATGATAAAGGGTTGTAGGAGGTGGGGCATAATGTGTGGAACAGTCTATGCAAGGGATACATGTAAGAACAGGGATAAGTGGAGACTCTTTTGCAATGGCCAACCCCCTTGAAGGGAGTTCCTAGAGAGGACAGGCATCAGAAATACAGATGGAATAGATAGGATGAGAGTAAGTTAAGTGGTTTGAAGAGTTGTACGACTAGTATCAAGTTGGCAAATTCCCAAATGTTGGAGATTTTGTTGTCTAGCCGGAGTAGTTGCCATGTGTGCTTCAACTTCAAATGGGCCAAAGTGTTCCCTGTGAAATCTTGATATGTTGCTAGAGACTGTAGCAGGAGACTTCTTTAAAGTTTTAGTTGCACTACATGTAGCAGTGGGAGTAACAGTACACAGAAATTGCTTCTGGATGGATTTTGCGTTGGGCTATCATGATTTTTTCCTGTTTTGGGGAGAAACTGGTTTGTAGTTGATTTTTGAGGTTTGTATCTAGAGTATGCTTGTGCATTCACTGGGAGAAGGGAATTCCTTTTAATGGGTAAGGAGTGATACATGAGCAGGGGCTAGATTGGAGTGGCAAGTGTGGATCTTCAATAATGTGCCCCTGAGTTGGTTGTTGAGGGTCTTGTGGTTCTTCGTGTTTGGGGAAGGAATGTTAGATTTCAGCACGTCATTCAGAGATTAGGCTAGTGATGGTGGGATTTAATTTGCTTTCTGATTTCTGCTGCAGGTTAGTGGTTGTAATTGACCTGGTTCCACTGCTTAATGAAGTGCATATACCTTTCTATTACTTTCATGCCTCATAAGCCATTTCCCACATCAATGAGGTAGCTCCTAGAACAAAGAAATTACTACATTTGCTCACATGCATTCTCTAGCTGAGCTGAGACAGTTGTTATCAGTTGATGATACAGCACTGATGGCAGATTTGAGTGAGAGACTGCAGAAGCTGGTGTCTGAATTTGGGAGGGTGTGTGAAAGGAGAAATTGAAAATAAATGTCGAAAATAGATATGGTATTAGGTTTAGCATTGAAAAGACAAGCTATGAGGAATGCGAGTTTTACTGGAGGGAATTTGGAGGAAGCGGAGTGTTTTAGATACCTAAGAGGGTATATAATCTTCTTGAATCTCTTCCTACACAACCTCCTATTACCTTTAAAGAATCACAAAATATGCAAGTGGAATTAAATCACATCAACACCATAACAGCAACATACAACACTACATTACACAACTGGAACAATGGCTAACCAAGAACAGAAAGTCTGCATCTTCACAGAAGTCTTTAATCACTCTTTTAAAGCTAGACAAACATGATTACAGCTCACACCCTCCAGTCATCTTGAATGGATAATCACACCTAAGGAACAAAACACCAAGTATTCTAAACATCACATATGACACTCAACATTCATTCCCATACCAACAACACAAAAGCAACATACAAACTACAGGCCCTCTGACACACAAACAAAAGGACCTCAGAACACTCAATGGCACCAGATTTGGACAAGCAAAACAATACCTTAATATCATCTACAACAATTCATCTACTTCACTAAAAACTATACCTCATCTGCCTGGTCTTGTCCTCTCAAATGTAAATATAAAAAAGCATTAAACCACCCAAAATAATGCAGTAAGAACCATCAGTAGCTGCCTAGTAACAAAAAAGCACTCAACACCAAAACACAGAAAGAATCATCCTTCCAGTGCAATCAAACCTTAACATGCTCGACACCCAATTTTATGCTACAGCACTCATTCCACCCAAACCAATACATACATAACCACCAACCCTGAAGTAAAAAATAAAAATCAACCACTACTTAAAGGTCCAACATAAATAAATATAACACTGACAAAGCACAAACACACTGAAATAACCCATAAAGCACTAATCAAACACCTTCCCTCCAAATGCAGTTTTAAACTTCAGTCTATATGACAAACTCATCAGGAACCACATTCCCAAGGAAAAAACAGAGTTACACTTTCCCACGTATGCTCTAACCATCATCCATCCCTGCAACACAACAAACACAGTTTGAACATGTCCCAAAACCTTTCATGCCCAAAATGCAACTATCATAGTGAAGTTACCAAGCACTGACTTATCAATTGCCCTGCACTCTCTGCATACATATCACCACTTCACTTTAATGACCTATGGTCCCAATAGCAGATGAGGCCAGCTCCCCAAGCATAGCATAGCAGGAGCCTCATAGAGAGAGAAAGGACTCCTTGGGTAGGAAGTTATCTAGTCGTATATATGCATCCAAAACCAAAAGGGTAAAGGTAGAAAAAAATTGCAAGATCTTTCGTATATTCTATTACATCTTCAAAGTAACACAAGTTAGGTACATCAGACAAGAAAAGAATACAGATAGGTCATGGTGAGTTGATCTGAGATAACCCAGGGTTGGTAAAGTCCTATCTGACCTGGCCTGTGAACCTCAGGACTTGTCAACATATATATTTCACACATCAGATCCATCATCAACTTATCTAAAATGCCCACTGTTTGGATTATAGTTTTCTGCAAAAGAACCTGCCATCAAACAGGATTCTACATTTCTTCCCATAATATATCTAGTATTTCTAATGGAGGAAGTGATTCTTCAATGTATATGGTGGTCAAACAGGGGTTTAGGTTGAAACAAGGCACTACAGTATTAGCTACTTCTAGCAATATATTCATGGTGGCTAATGTGTGTTACCAACTCTTCCCCACCTGCACATCAAACTTATAACAACCTTCAAAAGGAATTCTATATTTTCTAGCAGTTACATCCTTAACCTTATCTTGGGTTGGGCTGCTCTTAACTGTGGTGATGTATATGAAAGCTAACAGGACATCAAACTTTCTACAGGTTAGATCACTGTCAATGAAATTTTCATGGAAAAAAAAAAAGGGAGAGAGAGAGAGAGAGAGAGAGAGAGAGAGAGAGAGAGAGAGAGAGAGAGAGAGAGAGAGAGCTTGCGT
>JAYMFT010316419.1:0-10054 GCA_038088735.1 Panulirus argus | reverse complement strand
CTATCTTTATTTCAAGGAAAGAAGACTTTCATTATGTTATATTCCAGTTTTGAAACAAAAAGTTTTTTCTCGTAAAATATACCCTGAACTATTACCTGCGGTTTTTGTAAGTTTTCTTCAAAAAATAGATTTGCTTTAAAATCACAGCATAGGTAATGTTTTTCATGCTGAAAAGAATTCTGATGTAAAATTCATGTTTTGAGATCATCAGATTCTGTAATCAAGCTTTTAACAACTGTATATGAAATATATTCCATTGTTATTATCTTCATAATTATACGCTATATGTCAACCCAAAGTGGCGTTTTTTGACATTTTCTATTTTCATTTCAAGGAAAGAAGATTTTCATTATCTTATAATACAACTTTGAAACAAAAAAATTGTCTCGTAAAAAAATAACCTATTACCTGCGGTTTTTGTCACTTTTCTTAAGAATATAGACTTGCTTTAAAATCACAGTATAGGTAATGTTTTTCATGCTGAAAAGGATTCTGATGCGAGATTCGTGCTTTGGGATCATTAGATTCTGTAATTAAGCTTTTTAAAACTGTATATGAAATATATTCCATTATTATTATGTTCATAATCATAAGCTATATGTCAACCCAAAGTGGCGTTTTGCCATTTTCTATCTTCATTTTAAGGATAGAAGATTTTCAGTATCATATATTACAATCTTGAAACAAAAAAATTTTCTCATAAAAAAATAACCTGAACTATTACCTGCGGATTTTGTCAGTTTTCTTAAAAAAATAGATTTGCTTTAAAATGACAATATAGGTAATGTTTTTCATGCTGAAAAGGATTCTGATGTGAAAATCGTGTTTTGGGATCATCAGATTCTGTAAATAAGCTTTTAATAACTATATATGAAATATATTCCATTATTATTATGTTCATAATCATACGCTATATGTCAACCCAAAATGGCGTTTTTTGACATTTTCTATCTTAATTTCAAGGAAAGAAGTTTCATTATCTTACATTACAATTTTGAAACAAAAAAAAATTCTCGTAAAAAATAACCTGAACTATTACCTGAAAATCGTGTTTTGGGATCATCAGATTCTGTAATTAAGCTCTTAATAAATGTATATGAGATATATTCCGTTTTTGTTACCTTCATAAGTATACGCTATATGTCAACCCATAGAGGTGTTTTTCGACATTTTCTATCTTTATTTCAAGGAGAGAAGACTTTCATCATATCATATTCCAGTTTTGAAACAAATACTTTTTTCTCGTAAAGAATATCCTGCATGGTCTCTTGTCTAAACATAGACAAATAAAATAATGGAAACATTGATGAAGGGGGCAAAAGGTGAAGTGATAAGAGGCGTGTATATATATATATATATATATATATATATATATATATATATGAACGAAGACATGGTTTCTTTATAAAACGTTACAAGACGAGGCAGCAGTAGTGCATAACTCTATAATACACAAATAATAATCACCAGAACTTCGCTGATCAGGTACAATTTTGAAGCATTCATCAATAGTTTTTACATTTTTCCAGCGAGCGGACCACAACGTCCCTGACACGGGCAGGCACACAGCGTTAAACAATATTAATTTGAATTTTTCATCTTCGATCATTACTCTCGTTAATTTAGAAATAGTTCCGTGATCATCATAATACCAGGGTATGATGAGCACGATGTAGATAAACTATTTCTTTTTTTCCTTTTGATTCGTCGCGTAATCCTTGTAGTTAGGATGAGATGAACAGCCTGCAGTACCCAAAACGTGGAGTCATAATCTCAAAAATATCTGATAACAGTGTGTCAAGACTTGCCACACCTCACGACACTGTGGCGGTCCTACCAGCACGCAGCCCAGACGTTCTTGGTCGGAAAACTTTGGGGCGAAGGGAAGCATATGCTTACCTTTCTGGACGACAAGGTGAAGTGAAGCACGTACTTACGTTCTCGGAAGACTGGGTGAAGGGATGCATATGCTTACCTCCTGGGAAGACTGGGTGAAGCGAAGTATATGCTTAAGACTCTAGAAGACTGGGTGAGGGAATGCATATACTTACGCCCATGGAAAACTGGGCGAAGGGATATATATATAATTACCTTCATGGAAAACTGAGTGAGGGGAAGCAATGAAATCCTCGGGAAAGAGATTTCCAGATCCTTTGTACACCTTAGTAAAGAGAGCGCTGTTATTAACACTCATGCCTCTAGTGGAGCTTGGTTAGGTCTGACTGGAAGGGTGGAGGTCTACTTTGGATGTGGGATGAATGTGGAGCCGGCCGAGGTCTGTGGCAGGGGTCGGGATGAATGTTTAGTCTGGGGTGTCGCCGGGGGGGTTGTGCATGCTGAGTCTAGTTGATGTAGCTTCAACCTGATGTCTAGCTGCGGGGGGACTCAAGTCGCGTATGTTTCGTGGTCAGAAACGCTTACAAGATTAGGTCGGGTCAGGCTCTGCGAGCGGCTGGAGGTAACGGGTCAAGACTGGTTATGGCAGATGAGTTACGAAGTAATGGTTAATGTGAGGTGTGGTGAGGGGGGAACCAATGTCGGCCCTGGCTGAAGGCTGAGTTGAATCCGGCTGAGGATCAGGGGACAAGAGTCTGGCTGGCTGGCCTGGCTGGCTGGCTTGGCACGGGTCGAGTCTTTGGACAGTTTGGCTCACTAATTAATTCCTGACTCCGAGAACCTGGCGTGCGGCGAGGGGCTAATTCGTTAGTAGTAATACTCGCAGTGTGAAGAGGACCAGGTACTGGCTCACGACCAGGGCATCAGAGGGAGTGATAGCGGTAGCGATAATTTTGGTCGTGTGTTCCTGTGATGATGACATACACTCTCTGTGGAAATGTCATGTTCAGTCTCAGTGACTCAACAATATTCTTAGAGAATTAACAAACAAATCAAACTAACTGATAGGATCTATTAAATGGTTGCCAGGTGAGAGTTCCCGTGGCCATTGAACTCCGTAGCCAGGAAGTTTCATCACATTGGATCACGTCAAGCGACGAGTCTGCGGCCATGGAGCATCGTCCGACTAAGGAACGTCGGGCCACAGGGGGCCCCTTGCACACAGACGGAGCGTTAATTGTCGCAAAATCAACAAAAGTGTAGCTCTCAGATACAGAATAAGCTGCAACTCTTCTGTAATTTTTTCTGGGAAAAGACAAGCGGACAAACTGACATGTTTACCCAACTGTTTTTACTCGGATAACTTGTGTAAACACGGTCTCCCAAGCCCAGTTCAACATCAGAATAACTAGTGAGGGATGTGAAGGGGAAAACATGATTTCACATTAATCTGAAGGCCATAGGTGATAACACCCCTTCGCTGGTATCGATGATGATACTCGAACAATCGTAGCACAAACCAAGTTGCAGCAACAACAAGTATAATGGCACGAACATCCCATGGGGATGCGACATCGTCGGGCAACGCCTTATGTTGTTTTTATAACGATCTTCCATCAACGCGCCCCCAGCCACACTCCTGCGTGAACTACCACACCACAGAGCACGACCCGTGAAACCTCCAGCGTACGCCGTAAATTGCTTCTGTTTCGATCAGGAAGCGGAGGGTACTTCTGTGGCAAGGGAGTACTAGCACACACTACTTCCCCAGAGGGGCCAACCTTCCCCCTCCTCTTCCCCTTCTGCCTCCCCTCCCCAGTTCTCGCATGTCGCTGCCCCTGTAATTACCGGCGGTACCTCTGCCCTGGCCACATACTTAAGGCACACATGCCTCACGGAAGGCACCGGAGAACCCACGAGGAACTACGGCAGATCTGGGTCAATGGACTAAGGAAAGTAGTCATTATTTCTGCTCAACTATGTAGGAATCTATCCATCTCCCCATCCACTCTCCAAACTATATACAGTCGTCTATTCATCAATTTATTTATTCATCTGTCCATTCATCTATACATCTCTCTTTTAATCAGTACGTCTATCTATACATGTAACTATACTAGACAACTACATCTGGTTACACATCTATACAACAAAGCTAATTAATCACCCAACTTACCCTTTGCCTAACCAACAAAACCAACCGACCAATCAATGCACGAATGAGATCACACAAAAACTCTAGTAAAGATCCAACACACCAACCAATCAAGCAAATATACAACCAAATAACAAACCGACCAGCTAACCAACCAACTATAAAAACCATTTAACCAATTAAGAAGAGGGGGCGATACAGGTGCCACCACCAGCCAAGCTAATCAATAAGAATGTTCGGTGTTCCGTTCCTACTGCATGCTCTCTTGCTGTTCTATTCCTGTTTTTATATTCCCTTGCTTCTCCTGCTTCCCATTGCTTTGCTGTTCCCGCTGCCGTTCCTTTGTTGTTCCTACTTCTCATTCCTTTGCTGTTTTAGCTTGCTATTCCCTTGATTTTCCTACCCAATGAATCTCCTGGTTAACTGGAAACAGACCTACTGGAAAACCAGACTCATAAATCATACCTCAGGAACAAAAAGACAAATGACCATTCCTCTTGAGAAAGAAATCTCACGCCTGTCTGGTGAAGGAGGAAAGCGATCATTTACAGAACAGATTCCAAAAGAGATTCTGAAACAATGCCTGAAGGTATGGAAGAGGGCATCAAACAAAATGTTGTGGTGATTATACTGGCTAAACGAAATTCCAGAGACCTGGGGTTCGAAACTCTTGAGCTCACTAATTGCAAATATCAGAAACACTGAGGAGCGCCCATTGGAGGACATCAGAAAGACAGATGACAGAAGACCCGATGGTCTATGATAAGGTTATGTGCTTCGGGACACTACATGGAAAGACAACAAGAACACAGAGCTGGATGACGCTGTCTTTCACAAATGTGCTTGCTTCGGCCCCTACTGTTCCTCTCACATGAATCTCGACACTCACCGCAACACTCACAGCAAGACAGTGCACCTGCCTAGGATACTACCATCTTCTGCGAATGACAGAGAACCAGTGTGGAAGACCCCTCGACTGACGACACTGAAAACCTGGCAACAGACATCAAGAAAGTCTTCCAAGGGACCTTCAAATATATGTGCCATGATATTCAACAAAGGAAATCTTCAAATTCACTCCGCGAAGGACAAAAGATATATCGGCTTACCAATGTAAGACGGAAACAGAACTAATCGTAAAGGGAGAGAAACGCGAGTCAAAAATCTCGTAGTAATGATGTCGGATGACCTTACTTCAGGGGAGCGATACAAAGGGAAATGTTGAAGTCTGCGAAGATGATGATGGGTTGGGTATTGAGAACTTTCAAAACGAGGGAAGCAAGACCAGTGATGGCACTATTCAAAGCGCTTGCTCTCTCGACCGCCTGGAATACTAATGCTTGCTAACATCGCCAGATAAGGCCCGGAGAATATGCAGAGGAAGAAAACGTCCAAAGGTCCTCCACCATTCGCATCTGAACTGCCGGGAAAGGTTACTTAGCCGTCTTTAACTGCCTTCATTAGAATGTACAAGCAACTGGACTAGTCCCTCACCGGGCAAGCTTGGTCGCAGATTGAGCTGCCGGGATTTGGAGAAGAGGGCCCCCGACACATACGGTAGGACAGACCAGCGTAAGGTATACTTAAGATGAAGCAAGACATCGTAGGGCAAACGTGAGGTAAACCAGGGTAAAGTACAAATAAAGTACAGCAAACCAACTTCAGGTATGCGCAAGGTACAACAAACCAACACGAAGTCCAATTACGATAAAGTAAATCACCGCAGGGTACACGTGAAGAACATCAAGTGTACGTAAGGTCAGGTAAACGATCGATGAAGTGTACGTAAGGTGAGGTTAACGAGCGTAAGGACCAAGGTGTACTGTAAATAAGGTCAGAGGGGTTTACCGTCGTGACCCACAATATCGCTAGACTGTAAATCAACGCGAAAAGCTTCGGGGTGTCTGAGGACATGACTCAGCCAGAGTTGTGACCACCACCACCTCCCCTCCTCACACATCCATCCCGGGAAACGTGATCCCATTTTCCTTTCATAGTAATCATCCAGATATGCATCTGGTGTTCCTTGTTCTCTTTCTTTCACTTCGTACATCTAATTACAACGGTCCTTGTGCATACGTGTAATTCTATCGGTAAAGTAGAAGGCTTCTGCATATAAATGCCGAGTTTATTGTTGTCGTTTTACAGTAATTATGTCATTATCATTAACAGTCCAGGGGGAAGGTACACATACACCGGACAATTCTGGCAGTACTGTATCGCTGAGTCGCTCGTCCTGCATCGGCAAAGTCCTGTTGCCGAGCGTGTTGCTGGGGGACAGAAGACGTACCCCGAGGTCGATATATGGAACGGTCTAATGACGTATCATTAAGGGTCTACACAACCCAAGACATAATTATGTCCTTGGCTATACCGCCGCCCGCCGTCGAGTGCTTCTCTAAGCCTAAAGATGAAGCACTTGTCGTGCGGTTGTCTAGCGTCGCTCTAACTCTACAGGCACGTCTCTCATCCCCCAACTACTTGGTCTGGGAGCCAACTGCGGCTGCCATGATCAATCAGGTCGTTCGAGATCGCGGACCTCTGGCCTGCGCACTCTCCACAGCCTTGCTGGCCAGGTGTATGATAGAGATTTGTTCTCCGAGAGTCAAAAATTCATCACAGAGTGGTTCGTCATGTTTCCAAAACTTTGAGGTAATGAGTTGAGGAGTTTTGGGTCCAGGATGTTTTCTCAGTTTTCTCTTATTGCACCTCCGGCACCCTTTGTGGTTTCCCATGGTAACATCTTAAGACTATCCTTCGTCTGCTTAGCCTATAAGAGCTGATGTTTGAGAGTACAATGGGGTTCAGGCCTTTCCGCGTGTGATAAACCTCCCGGCTGCAGTACGGAGGTTCGAAGTCCGAGTGATTTCAGTCGTCCGCCTCTTTTATTTTCCCTCTGACTGACAGGACCCATGTGGGCTGAGAACGAGCTTTATAGTATTTTCTAACTCGAACACATATCTATATTTTTTTCGAGACTGGAATTTTGAAAAATCAGTCAACAGCAGCACCGGCTGGATGTTTCCAACGGTCGCACCACACCAGCTTACAAATCTGAAGAGTTCCATAACGGTTAGTTGAAGACAACTTCGGAAGTACCGGTGACACAAAGAAGTCCGGAACATCACGACACTTCATCAGGAGCTGCTAACCTTCGGTCCGACGATCACAATCACGTGTCTCATCAACACTCGCAACATGTATGAATTCGAAATCTTCCAGTACGGTTGAATTCCAGAAATGAGATGACAATAAAAAAAAAAATACCTAGTTGAAAAAGCCGAAGTGAAATTTGAAAGACCCGTCGTAAATGAGATAATGGTATCAGTACCATCAAACTGTGTGGACGCGCAGTCATTGATCACAATGAACGACTGAAGTCCACAATAAGAAATAATCTTTATGAAAAAAGAGGAACGGATCAGCGTCAAGAGTAACGAGTCAATGTATCCGAACTCTTTCCTTCCCCAACAACCGGTCCATTTCCACCCGCTCCCATCTCGCCCTTTTCCTCTTCTTTCCTTCCCAGTTCTCATGACCGCAACAGGCGTTTGCCGTCAGTCTCGCGGGGGTCAAGCTCCCACACGCCCCAAGACGAGGGTAACTACGGTCCATTAAGAGCCAACCGTGCCGTCTTCGCCTTCAAACAAGCCGAGGTAATTGAGCCGCCCCTTTTACCGCTGAACTTTACGCGCGAAAACGGGTTTCCCTCATCTTTACGAAATGCAGTACGGATAATTGCGCAGAAAATGCAACGTGATAAAAGGGCTTTCAATGCGGCTGATCCTCGAGCTCGATATTCAGGCCGAGGCAGTTGAGGTTCCCGGGGCAGAATAGAAATGCAAGACTTCTGGAGAGAGAGAGAGAGAGAGTCAGTCTTTCCAAAACTCGTCTGTGAAAAGAAAAATAGAATTTATGAATTTCAGTCTTTCTGACTCTTTTTTTTTCATCTTCCTGTCTTTCTATTCACCAATTTGTGTCTGTCAATTCATTCATCGACGACAGTAAGCCACTAAAGAACTGGAAAGAGGCGATGACTGCATCTCTGTACTGAGCCAATCTCTCGGCAAATGCGTTAAAGGATTGACGTGAGAGCTGTATGGGGATTCGTTTATGGAATGTGAGGGAGAGGATGTTATTGAAAGCCTTAAAGGGATTGACTAGGGGGAAGGAGAGGGATGAACAGTGTGTAAATCATACAAACGCCTCGGGAATCACTGTGAAGCAAGTTTTTGATCAAAAGACAAAACAAGGGGAGAAATACCTGTAAAGAGAGTCTACGATAAACAAAATCTACATTTGCAGTAGTGAAGAGCTCCCATAAAAAGCATAGAATATCTGACGGGGACGGGGCCTGTAGAGCAATGTGCTGAAAGAAATCTAAGGAATGCGTGATGAGGGCGACAGGAGTGTTCCTTGAAGGGCTGGTTGTCACAGCCAGAATGAAGGAAGAAATGACCGGATTGGGTATGAGGCACTTTGGTGAAGCAGGGCTGAGTCACATCCCTGTGGTTGTTTAGTGTCCGTGGATGGAACTGGATGTCAGGCCAGGAAAGATACGGGTAGTGCAGTGAGGATGGAAAACGACGTAAGGGAGTGTTGCTGAATGCAAGTGACCCTGAGTTGCAAGGCAAGATGACTGAGATGCCGTAGAATTTTTGTAAATAAACTTAGAAAGGGTTAAGAAGGTAAAGAAGTGTTGCTTGGAGATAAATTTGAAGGTGAAGGCTAACAAGAGCAAGGCGGTGGTGCTTCAGAAAAGCAAACCGAAAGTGAAAATATCGGAAATATAAGAAAGCCAAATATAAAGAAGCTGAAATATGAGAGAAAATGTCCGAAGGCAGGGACTTTGCTATCAGCCTATCGGTGTTAGATGGCAAAGTTCATTAGATGCCAAACGTTATCATGACGGATGGAAGGGAAACATAAGTCTGACGGGAAAGAATGGTCCGGTGCGAACTCTGGAGTCGGACTTCCCAAGACTGAGGTCTCGGAAGAGAAGCGTGGATGAAGGGAACAACGAGTAAGGCACAAAGCAGAATAGACAGGTGGCATTCGGAGAGACTGGAACTGTGAGAAGATAAGTTTGTACACACGATACCTGGTATGATCTATCTGAACAAACACACAAACACTTATGTTACACCCTAGTGACTAGAGATTCACTATAATCCCAGAGAGGAAGGCCAGGGGTCGGTCAGTCACACACGAGGGAAGAAAACCACTGACCTTACATCGAGAATTCCGTATTGGTTATAAGACGGAAGGGAATGTATTCTAGATGTTTATGATAGCGAAGGTTAAAAAGAGCTTCAAAATCTTTAAAGATCGCAAATGTGAGAGCGACAGGGTAACAGTGGTAGTCCACCCAAGCCAAGCTAACCCTACGCTATACGTTCAGCGCAGCTGGCGGCATTCTGACCGGCGAAAGAGCACTAATCTTAAGGAAAATCAGTGTAACAACAGCGCGAAGTTGAACAACAAGCTCTCGCACAATGCTAGAGCTGGCGTTTACGAGAGGAGGGAGATAGGAGGATACATTTTCCCAACTGGAAATGATGGAAAAAAAAAATAGAATGTGGTTGAGAAAACCAAAAGAGGACATAAATAGTATATTTAGGCAGATGGAGCCGAGTGTGTTGGAAGTGTAGTCACAACCTGTGAGTTCCGTGTTGTCCAGTGTTGTGTGTGAGACAGAGAGGGAGAGAGAGAGCGTGTGGGTCTGTGGCCTGAACGCCAGCAACCCACTCTCGGGTGAGCCGGGCCAACACCACCACATGAACGGCAGCCGTCAGCCTTCCAGCGACACATATGTGAACGTCGCTAGAGAACCACCACTTTAAAGAATTACTCGCCCTCTGATCTTATACCCACCTCCTCCCCAAGGGGTCTTGCTTGCCAGTTTGCTGGAGAGTGGTGCGACCTGGTGTGGCGTGACGCGACCTGGCGTGCTGTGTGAGCCGGTGTGGTGTGACGTGACCTGGCAAGCTGTAGCCATATGTGGGAATCTACTTGAGTGTATGAGTATGTATGTATGTATGTGTGTGTGTGTGTGTGTGTGGA